>DF362182.1:451-11872 GCA_000787875.1 Solanum virginianum
TAATAATACTTTGATACTTCAGATTTTATTTGTTTTGGGTATGATGGGTGCCCTGTTTCATTGTCTGATTCTATATGTCTGTATTAGAGGTCTGGGGATACGTGGTGAGTGTGGGTCCTATCTGTTAGCTTCAGTATCTTTATATATGTTTGATATGTGACACTTAGCCACCTGTTTGAGCATTCTGAATCTACATTATGGTTATTAGGCGGCAGGACCACAACGGTGACCTTGTCGGCCCACATGTCTATATATTCATGTTTGTATTTTGTCTGTTGGTTCATTGTACTCTTCTGTTACAGGTGGCTAGTCAATTAAGTAGAGGAAACTCTGTCGAAATTTTTAAAAAATGAATAGTATGTCATGTTGGAACCTGATTTAGGATATGTTGTCTGGCTGCCCCTATGGGGTACCAGTCACGGCCCATAGGTTGGGTCGTGACAGATACCAAGTACGTTGCAAAGCTAATTCAAAGGGATTTCATTTGAAATATCATAGGCCACCCAGTTCCAAATGTTCTTAGAGTTATGCTAGTTTAAAGTTGACCCTTCTACTGGTACTTGTGTCGAACTTAGCCAACGGAAAATCCTTTGAACTTTGCTTAATGTAGGGGGCCCATGACGATCTTAAACAATATAAATAAGCTTAAAAATCCATGTCCTTACATTGTATTTGTTGCAACCATTGTTAATTACAATGTCCTAATTTATTTTATGTCTTGTAAGAGAAATGCTTAAATTGTATTCTCAAATGAGATGGGAGGCAACTAAAAGAAATTGTTAATCAATCAACAAACACAAAGAGTCACTCAATCATTTGTGTATCAAAGCATTAATTCACATCCAAATGAGAAAAGAGAGAAGGATGGAATATGATTTTGTCCTTGTGTATGAAAAAAGAACGTTACAGAAGTGCAGACATAAATTTTAGCTGGAAAAAAATTTTAGCTAAATAAATTCCGACGAAATTTGAATTAAATCCATATTACTTTGGGTTAAATGATTAATTTTGGCTTTTAAACATAAAATAGATAAAGTCCAATTATTAAGTTCAAGTCCAAGGTCCATTTCACCTTGAATCCCAAATTCATACCATATGTCACGGTGACAAGGCATCCAGGATCAACAAGGCAACGCCACTTGTCCAAATGATGTGATAGCCTTAGCCAAATTCAAGAACCAATCATATTTTGCCAAGTGTTAAAATGACATCTTTTGGCCAATAATCAACAACTGTCATGCCCCGGGAGGGTACCCTTGGCGTGGACGGCACTTGAAGAACCATTATTGATTCCCCAAGAGAACCACCTGGCCTCATCGCAACATCAACTCAACAGCAGAAGAAATACTCAAAAAAATGGCATCATATGGTTAGATATAACTCTACTAAAACATAGTTTCCAATGAATAAGTTTGGAGATAAATAATACTCACCAAGTCCTGTACTCAATGTATATGAAGCCTCTAATCAACAATCTAGATATTACCATGATAAGCCATGGATACCCAAATTAAAGAAGTAAAATACTCAATCGAAATAAAAAAATAAAAGGGTTCCTCCGAAAAGCGGGGAGGGCTCACTAGCTCTGGGGATGCACTATACTAGACCTCAATGATGCGTGGGCTTTAGTCCTGTATCACCTGTATCTACATCATGAAATGATGCAGGTCCAAATGGACGTCAGTATATGAAATATACTATTATGTAAAATGGCTTTGGCAAATAAAGCTCAACTCACTCACCTCAACTCAAACAACTCATAATTCAACTCAATAGGAATGCAAGTTTAAAATAAATCATGCTTTTAAAAATAGACTCAGAGCATTAATTCACATCCAAATGAGAAAAAGAAGAAGGGTGAAATATGATTTTGTACTTGTGTATGAAAAAAGAACATTACAGAAGTGTAGATATATAAATTTTAACTGGATAAATTCCTATGAAATTTGAATTAAATCCATATTACTTTGGGTTAAATGATTAATTTGGAATTTTAAAAAGAAAATAGATAAAGTCCATTTATTAAGTTCAAGTCGAACGTCCATTTCACCTTTAATCCCAAATCCATGCCATGTGTCACAGTGACTAGGCATACAACATCAACAACGCAAAGCCACTTGTCCAAATATAGTGATAGCCTTAGCAAAATTCAAGAACCAATCACACTTCGGCAAGTGTCAAAATGACATCTTTGGCCAATAATCAACAACTGTCATGCCCCGAGAGGGTACCCTTGACGTGGCCAGCACTTGAAGAACCATTGCTGATTTCCCAAGAGAACCACCTGGCCTCATCACAACATTAACTCAACAGGGAAAGAAATACTCAAAAAAACAAGGCATCATATGGTTAGATATAACTCTACTAAAATATAGTTTCCAATGAATAAGTTTAGAGATAAATAATACTCAAAAAATCGTCTACTCAATGTTTATGAAGTCTCTAATCAACAATTTAGATAGTACCATGACAAGTTATGGATACCCAAATTAAAGAAATAAAATACTAAATCGAAATCAGAAAATAAAAGGGCTCCTCCGGAAAGTGGGGAGGGCTCACTAGCTATGGGGATTCACTAAACTTAACCTCAACGATGCGCGGACTTAAGTCCACTATCACCTGTATCTGCATCATTAAACGATGCAGGTCCAAGTGGACATCAGTACATGAAATATACTAGCATGTACAATGGCACTGGAAAGTAAAGCTCAACTCACTAACCTCAACTCAAACAACTCATAACTCAACTCAATAGGAATGTGAGTTCAAAATAAATCATGCTTTTAAAAATAGACTCAGTAGGGTTAAAGTCAATTTAAAAATATTATGCTCAATCAGTATTTGCTTAGGAGTTTCTCTTAAGGTACATCCAATCCTACTTTCTTTAGTTGGGTGATGCATAATAAAGGGAACATTATTGCCACACCTATTCTAAACTTGTCAAGTTAAAGGACGATTAAATTTCCCATGGAACCATAATAATTGTCCAACTTTTGGGACAAGAGTCGCCAAAACATGTTGCACGACTATCATATATTGACAACGTTGTTCTTTATGTTAGAGTAGTTGTTTACTCACTCCCAGATCGGTGCTAGATACTCATCCAAAGACTAAAATATGCTCAATTCATCAATCAACCCAAATCTCAATGATACCCATATCAATAAACTCAAGCCTCAACCTCATTAAGTTATCTCAACTTAACTCATCTCATCTCAGTTTCTCAATAGCTCAATCAATTAAGGAAATCAATCAGACTCAACTCAAACTCAAACGAGCATTCGGACTCACTCAATTTAGACTTGTCATAGGATGAAAGTAAAATGAATCAATGGACATGCATTATGATACTATATGCTTCTCATGTTCAATTATGCTCGATTTACTCAACTCAGATAATCAAACTCAAACCTCAACTAAGTCTATGTATAGAATTTCGTAAATCATGCAATTTGTAGTTCATGATCTCAATGCACAAAGTTTATATCTAAATGTTTGTCTAATTCCTTGTATCAAATTTGCATAAATTTTACATTGGTTCAATAGCCATAATATTGGCATGTCTCCGGTGTATTTTTAAAAAAAAATAAAACCCGATATGAATCTGAATTGGTTGACATGAGTTTGGTTTATATAAAACAGTCATAATGTTGTTGTTACTATATATATATATATATATATATATATATATATATATATATATAAATTTGGTATGAATCTAGATTGTTTGACTTGGCAATGGTATATTTTTGTGAATGCATTTTGTATGAAATTGGTATAACAACAATAGTAGTGGTTGCTAATGTATTATTCGTATAAAATTGGTTTGAATAGACTGGTTGACTTGGCATTGGTTTTTTTTTTTTTTGTGAATGCATTTTATATGAAATTGGTATAATACCTTACAATATATGATATATTTAAACTTTGAATCAATTTTGTAAAAAATACACACTGGTGCAGTAACAACAATATTTGATTGTTGTTACTGTGCTTGCTATATAAAAATAGTGTGAATATAAATTGTTCAACTCGTGCCTAGTATATTTTTTTGGAATGCAGTTTATATGAGCATGACATACCTTTTAGTGTATTTTTGGTATAAATTTGGTATGCACATAGAGTTGTTGTTATTGTATTTTTCTTGTATAGAATTGGTATGAATCTAGACTATTTGACTTGACACAGGTATACTTTTGTGAATGCATTTTATATAAAATTGATATAACAACTTTACAATATATGATATGTTTGAACTTAGCATTAATTTTGTTAAAAATACTCATCGGTGGAACAACAACTATATTGGTTGCTTTTCGTGTATTTGTTGTTTAAAATGGTGTGAATATAACTGTTGCACAGTAGTGAGGATAACGATTTTATAAATTAAGTTGACATAATTTAAGCATCTAAAATACCATTTTTAATGCTTAGAAAATACCAAATATAATTAAAACTGTCATTACATAATAAATACACATTTTAGGCCTCATAAAAGAATGACATGATTTTTGCTTTAAAGATTGCATAACATTAAACAAATTTTTTATACTCCCTATATATTAAATTTAATAAAATAGAGAATTCTTAATATTGACTGGTCACTCATTTTTATATAGAATTTATGGTGTTTGGATACCAAATTCTAAAGCTTTTGTTGGCATCAATTAAAAACCACAAATATATAACAAATTTATACTCAAAATATTCTAAATTTTATATAGAAAAACATAGCCAACTATATATAGTGTTTTTCACTGCTTAGATATTACATGAATTGTTATAAATATAGGATAAACTAAGGCATAACCTAGACACACAATAAACAATAAAAAATAATCAAAAAAGCTTAATTAGTGAACTAATTTGACAGATTTATGGAATTCAAACGATTATTTTGCAATTCAAAAAATTTTTATTATATTTTTCCAGACATAAATAGAATTGATACCAGTAAAAGATTAGTAAAAGCCAAGCAGTCTAAATAAAAACAAATATATTTTGGAAGATAAATGACTATAATTAGTAAACCAATTTGAGAGATTTAAGGAAGTGAGGTATATTTAATTATCTTCTCCACAAAATATGCTAATCACGTTTAATAATTGATGATTTAAATATTTTTATCATTTTTTTCATTTCTTTTTTTCATCCAATGCAAAAATGAAAAACTACTATAGGCTGATATTTTTTACTGTTAAAACTCGAAAGAAAAAAATACTATTATAACTTGAAATATATTATCTTATAAATACTAATTATAAAATTTTTACATAAGTTAATTCTAACACTCTCCCTCAATCTGAACGAGAAAAACAAATGTGAAGATTGAGAGTGAGCTCACTAAAACGGCCAGAGGGCAAAACTTAGTGAACAAATCGACAAGTTGTTTAGAGGTATGAACATGAGATACCACTAAGTCACCATGGCTTTCTAAATTATTATTTCAAATTCAAAAATCAATATCTTATTTTTCTTGACCATAACCATAAAGGAACATATCACTCATTCTTCTAGGTGCACAAACAAATGACCACTCCAAACAAGGGTCAGTTTTAAAGGGTAAAGACAAAGACACGTGTCTTAATTAGCCTCAAATTTTAAAAAAGTGGTTAAAAACTATTGAGAATCTACGATTAAAGAAGCACCAGCAAAATATAACAAAACAAATCATTTGATGAAATTTATAAGCGTACAGAACTCATAAAAAACATGTATTATGAAACAAGTGGTACTGCGGGGACAAGACTGGAAGGTTGATATATAGCACAAATACAATAGTTTTACAACAAAATTTGTTACGTGGGATGAAATATATAAGAATATTTCGTATAATTAATTGTCTCGTCTAGAATAAAATAATCTTAAAGTAAATTATTACCCAAAAAAATTAGAAAAAATCAAATAATCTTACATTTTATAGTAAAAATTGAAAAATCTTACATTTTATCTCGAATATTTAACATTCTTATTTTACTGACCAAAAGATCGAAACTGACGTAAAGTTCACTCTCACGTATGGCCGACCATGTCCAATACTAAAATGAGTCATAAGCTATTGAAGATATAAGGTTTGTATATGTTGCAACCATTGTTAATTTCAATGTCCCAAATTGTTTTATGTCTTGAAAGACAAGTGCTTAAATTGTATTCTCAAATGAAATGGGAGGTAATTAAAAAGAAATTGTTAATCAATTAACAAACACAAAGAGTCACTCAATTAATTGTGTATCAGAGCATTAATTCACATCCAAATGAGAAAAAGGAGAAAGGTGGAATATGATTTTAAACTTGAGTATGAAAAAAGAACGTTACAAAAGTGTAGACATATAAATTTTTCACGCCTCGGGAGGGTACCCTTGGCGTGGCTGACACACAAAGACTATTTCTAGCCTCTGAGTGCATCACTTGGCCTCATCGTCACATTATACTCAAAAACAAAAGAAAATAACTCAAATAGATATGATATTATTAATGAAAAATCGCTCAAAGTTTCAAAGGACAAGGTTTTTAAAATTTTACAATACTTTTAGCAATTCACTAGTATGAAGCCTCTACTCAACAATTCAGATGGTGTCATGACAGGCGATAGACACCTCAAATAATAAATAGCAATCAATAAAAGATAGAAGATAAAAAGGTCTTTTCCAAAATGTAAGGAGAGCTCACCAACTCTGAAGTGCACGATCCGGATCTCAGTGGTGCATGGGCTGAAGTCCTTTATCTCCAGTATCTGCATCATGAAACGATGTAGTGCCAAAGGCGTTAGTACGTGGAATGTACGGTAAGTCCAACGACTCAAATTTAATAATGATAAGCTTAAGAATACTCACCTCGACTCCTCAACTCAAGCTTAGCTCAGTATATAATAGTTTAGGACATTTCATGCATTCAAACATAGTGTTTTTCACTGCTTAGATATTACATGAATTGTTATAAATATAGGATAACTACCATAATTTAGGTGATGTACAACGAATCAGCATCATTGCCACACTCGTCCTATATGTGCCACATCATAGGATGATCAACTCTCTCTTGGATCCAGGGCAAATGTCCACTTACGGGATAAGTCACCAGAATGATGCTGTATTACTATCCTACGCTGGCAATGTAGTTCTCGGGGTTAAAGTAAAAGTGTACTAACTCCCCACTCGGTGCTCAATACTGCTCCCAAGACTTAAAAATGCTCAAATCTTCATGTAACTCAATCCTCAATACTCTATCAATCAAGTCGTCCTCAACCTCATAGAGTTATCTCAATTCATCTCAAAGATTCATCAATTCATTCAATCATATACAAGTACTCAAATATAGTCAACTCAATAATCATGTAACTTATCATGCTCGACACAATTCAAACGATCATTTTGGACTCTTTTAACCTTACTCATCATGTTATGTAGAAGAGTTTATAATGTAACATATCTTCATGTTCAACGACTCAAGTATTCTCAATTCGTCATATTAATCTCGACTTAACTTCATATAAACTCGTTTCACATAGAACATAAATCTCAAGACATAATATAATCTCAAGTAGTAAATTCCTCATAAAATAGCAAGAGAATAAATAAAACTTCCTCATCAACAACTTCTCTTAAATCTCTAACTCAAGTAAATAAAGTGACATGTAGGGTCTTTCGATTTAACTTTGATGCATCATAATAAATTCATCACTCATCATAAATAATATTCTCATAATAAATACTTAAAAGTACACGAAAATAAACTCATTTATATAAAATATCCTATTATAAAAGATTTAAAAAATAGGAGCAACTTACAAGAATAAAATTGCCGAACCTCTACACAACAAAACACCTCCCTTCAACTGATAAAACTTTCAAAATATTATGCAATATGTATATGTTTGTTTCTTGGTTTTTCACTCTTTATCTGCATACTCTCAAATTAGAAGAAAGATGCAAATATATAGAGAGGCTGATCCGCCCCTTCAACTGCTCCAAAGGAGCATGAAATAAAGAAATATTAGTTGAAATTCCACTTAGAGGCAATAATAAAAATAGATGACAGTGGCTAGATCACTTAACAATAAAAAAAACAAAGTGGAAAATTGATTGGAGGATCAAAATATTAAAGAAATGTGCTGACAATCTTTTTTTTTAAAATCCTCCTTACACTATTCCAACTCAAGTAGGCAAAATTTTGGGGTCGTTACATTATCTCTCTCTTGGGTTTATTCGTCCTCGAATAAAGAGAATGTAGGTTAAGGCATGAATCCTCTCATGGAATCTAACACTTAATTACCCCTCGACTGACTCATTTAAACCAATCAAATAAGGAATGCAACAATATAATAATCACATCACATTAACAAGTCATACCAATTCTCAGTCGAACTCTAGAACTCTATCATATCTATGAATGAAAGAAAAACTCAATGAATAGGAATATAGAAGGAACTAATACCGTCAACTCTCTCATCATCTGTAGATTGGATTAAGTGGGGGTATCTGGCCTTTATGTCCTCTTCCGCCTCCCAAGTAGCTTCTTCTATGAATTGATTCCTCCACAATACCTTAATAGATGCAATCTCTTTATTTCTCAATTTTTGAACCCAACGATCAAGGATTTGGACAGGAATTTCCTCAAAACTCAGACTATCTTTCACCTCAATACTCTCAACTGACACTACTAACCATAGATCTCCTAAACATTTCTTAAGCATAGAAACATGGAAAATCGGGTGGATAGCTGCTAATTCTGAGGGTAGCTCCAACTTGTATTCAACTTTGCCCAATGCAATCTCTTTGTTCCTCAACCTTCGACCCTGGCGATCAAGGATTTGGACAGGAATCTCCTCATAACTCAGTCTATCTTTTACCTCAATGCTCTCGATAGGTACTACCAACCGTGGATCTTCCAAATATTTCTTAAGCATAGAAATGTGGAAAACTGGGTGGATAACCACTAATTCTGAAGGTAGCTCCAACTTGTATGCAACTTTGGCCACTCTCTTTATGACTCGGTAGGGACTAATGTATCTTGGACTTAGTTTTCCAATCTTACCAAACCTCATCACTCCCTTCATGGGCGACACTTTCAAATACACCGAATCATTGATCTCAAATTCTAAGTCTCTTCTTCGGACATCCCTATAAGATTTCTGCCGACTCTGTGTAGTCCTGAACCTCTCACTAATAGTCTTCACTTTCTCTATCTCTTAGTGAACTAAGTCTAGTTTGATCAACTTTGGTTCTCTTACCTCAAACCATCCAATCAGCTATCTACACCTCCTTCCATAGAGTGCCTCATATGGGACCATCTGAATACTCGAATGAAAGTTGTTGTTGTAAGCAAACTCTATTAAAGGCAAATGGTCATCCTAATTACCTTTATAATCAATAGTGCATGCTCTCAACATATCCTCTAACATCTGAATAGTACTCTCTGCCTGACCATCTGGTTGAGAGTGGAAGGCTGTACTTAGATTCATCTTAGTACCCAATCCCTTCTAGAAAGACCTCTAAAACTGAGAGGTAAATTGAGCTCCTCTGTCTGCGATGATGGACAACGAAACTCCATGCAATCTCACAATCTCAAGAATATATAACTTGGCATATTCTTCTGCAGTGTTAGTTCTCTTGACCACTAAGAAGTGAGTAGACTTAGTCATTCTGTCCACTATTACCTAAATCGAGTCATGTTGCTTTTGAGACCTTGGTAAGTTAGTAATAAAGTCCATATTGATCATTTCCCACTTCCATTCTTGAATTTCAATGTTCTAAGCCAAATCACTCGGTCTCTCATGCTCAACCTTGACCTAGTGACAATTGAGAACTTCACAACAAATTCCAGAACATCCCTTTTCATCCCATTCCACCAATAGACTTCTCTCAAGTCGTGATACATCTTGGTGGAGCAAAGATGGATGGAATACCTGGAGTTATGTGCTTCCTCCATGATCCTCTCTCGATTGTCAACATCAGGAACACACAATCTGCCTTGATACCTTAATACCCCATCTCCCCTTTGGCGAAAGCCATAACCTTCTGCTTATGTACATCATCTTTCAGCTGCAATAGAACAAGATCTCAGTCTTGCTTTTCCTTCACCTCTGACACTAAAGATGAAACAGACCTATTCTAGACATTAAACTCTCCCTTATTATTCTATTCTATTTGTACTCCCAATCTAGCCGGTCTATGCACCTCTTTGACCAACTCTTTCCTTTCTTCCCCCACATGGGTAGTGCTCCTCATGGACATCCTGCTAAGAGAATCGACAACCACATTACCATTACTTGGATAGTAGCAAATGCTCATATCATAGTCCTTGAGCAACTCGAGCCATCTTCTTTGCCTCAAGTTAAGCTCCTTCTGGGTGAAAACATATTGTAGGCTTTTATGGTCTGTCAACACATCAACATACACTCTATACAAGTACTGGTGCCAGATCTTAAGAGCGAACACCACTGCTACCAACTCTAAGTCATGAGCGGGTAGTTCTTCTCATGCATTTTGAGCTGTCTAGAAGCACATGCAACAACCTTCTCTTTTTACATCAACACACATCCCAATCCCACTCTCGAGGCATCACAGTAGATAACAAACCCATCAGTCCCATCGAGTAAAGGCAACACCGGTGCAATAGTCAACCTCATCTTTAACTCTTGGAAACTTTTCTCACACTCGTCGGACCATTAAAACTTGACTTTCTTCTGAGTTAGTCTAGTCAATGTTGTGGCTATAGAAGCAAATCCTTCAACAACCTTCGATAGTACCCAGCCAACCCTAGAAAACTTCTTATCTCAGTCGGTGAGGTTGGTCTTGGCCAATTCTTAACTACCTCAATCTTTTGAGTATCCACTCGAATTCCATTCCCAGAAACCACATGACCTAAGAAATCCACAGATTTGAGCCAAAATTTACACTTAAAAAACTTTGCATACAACTCATAATCTCGGAGCATCTGCAATGCAATTCTGAGGTGAATGGCATGCTCCTCCTTATTCCTAGAATACACCAAAATGTCATCGATGAACATAATAACAAACGTGTTAAGATATTGCCTGAATACCCTATTCATTAAGTCCATAAAGGCTGCAGGTACATTTTTTAACCCAAATGACCAGGTTTTAGAAGCCGTCTTTGGGAAGTCACATTCTCTCACTTTCAACTGGTGATAGCCTGATCTGAGGTCTATCTTAGAGAAAATAGTGGCACCCTGAAGTTGGTCAAACCAGTCATCGATTCTCAGAAGGGGATACTTATTCTTAATTGTCACCTTATTCAGTTGATGATAGTCGATACACATCCTCAAGGAACCATATTCTTTCGTACAAACAAGACCGGAGAGCCCCATAGAGAGGCACTTGGCCTTATGAATCCTTTTTCCAACAAGTCCATCAGTTGTTCCTTCAACTCCTTCAACTCTGCAGGGGCCATCCTATATGGC
>DF362182.1:19022-44252 GCA_000787875.1 Solanum virginianum
ATCGAACTATATATAGTGTTTTTCACTGCTTAGATATTACATGAATTGTTATAAAAGCGAGATAAACTAAGGTATAACCTAGACACACAATAAATAATAAAAAAAACTTAATTTGTGAACTAATTTGACAGATTTATGGAATTCAAACGATTATTTTGCAATTCAAATGATTTTTTTTATTTTTTCTGACGTAAATAGAATTAATACTTGTAAAAGATTTGCAAAAGGCAAGCAGTCTAAATAAAAACAAATATATTTTGGAAGAAAAATGGCTATAATTAATGAACTAATTTTAGAGATTTAAGAAAGTGAGGTTTATTTAATTATCCTCTCTTCAAAATATGCTAATCTCGTTTAATAATTGATGATTTAAATATTTTTATCATTTTTTTCGTTTCTTTTTTTCCCAATGGAAAAATGAAAAACTACTATAGGCTGATATTTTTTTTAGTTAAAACTCGAAAGAAAAACAATACTACTATAACTTGAAATTTATTAACTTATATTGCTGCTTATAAAATTTTTCCATAAACTAATTCCAACACCCTCCTTCAATCTAAACGGGAAGAATAAACGTGAAGATTGGTAGTGAGCTCACTAAAACGGCTAGAGGGCAAAACATAGTGAACAAATCAGCAAGTTGTTTAGAGGTATGAACATGAGATACCACTAAGTCACCATGACTTACTAAATTCTTATTTCAAATTAAAAAATCTCTACCTTATTTTTCTTGGTCATAATCCATAGAGGAAAAGATCACTCATTCTTCTAGGTGCACAAACGAATGACCTCTCCAAACAAGGGTCAGTTTTAAAGGGTAAAGACAAAAACACGTGTCCTGATTTGCCTCAAATTTGCAAAAACAAATAATAATAAGTGGTTAAAAAAAATATTGAGAATCTACCATTAGACGTCATAAAAGAATGACATGATTTTTGTTTTAAAGATTGCATAACATCAAAAAAATATTTTATATTCCTTATATATTAAATATAATAAAATAGAGAATTCTTAATATTGTGTGGTCACTCATCTTTATGTAGAATTTATGGTGTTTAGATACAAAAATTTTAAGGCTTTTATTGGCATCAATTATAAACCACAAATATATAACAAATTTATACTCAGAATATTCTGAATTTTATATAAAAAAAGCATATCCGACTATATATAGTGCTTTTCACTGCTTAGATATTACATGAATTGTTATAAATGTGGGATAAACTAAAGCATAACCTAGACACACAATAAATAATAAAAAAAAAACTTAATTTGTGAACTAATTTGAGAGATTTATGGAATTCAAACGATTATTTTGCAATTCAAAAGATTTTGTTTATTTTTCCAGACGTAAATAGAATTGATACCAGTAAAAGATTTGTAAAAGGCAAGCAGTCTAAATAAAAATAAATATATTTTGGAGGATAAATGACTACAATTAGTGAACTAATTTGAGAGATTTAAGGAAGTAAGTTTTATTTAATTATCTTCTTCTCAAAATATGCGAATCACGTTTAATAATTGATTATTTAAATATTTTTATCATTTTTTTCATTTCTTTTTTGCCAATAAAAAAATGAAAAACTGCTATAGGCCTATACTTTTTACTGTTAAAACTCGAAAGAAAAAAATATTGCTATAACTTGAAACATATTATCTTATAAATGCTACTTATAAAATTTTTTAATAAGTTAATTTCAACACCCTCCCTCAATCTGAACGGGAAGAATAAACGTGAAGATTGGCAGTGAGGTCACTAAAAAGGCCAGAGGGTAAAACTTAGTGAATAGATCGGCAAGTTGTTTAGAGGTATGAACATGAGATACGACTAAGTCACCATGTCTTTCTAAATTCTTATTTAAAATTCAAAAATCTCTACCTTTTTTTACTTGGCCATACTCCATAGAGGAAAGGATCACTCATTCCTCTAGGTGCACAAACGAATGACCACTCCAACCAAGGTCACTTTTAAAGGGTAAAGACAAATACACGTGTCTTAATTAGCCTCAAATTTGAAAAAAAAAATGGTTAAAATAATATTGAGTATCTACCATTGAAGAAGCACCAGCAAAATATAACAAAGAAAAATCATTTGATGATATTTATAAGTGTACAGAACTCAAAAAAAAAACATGTATTATGAAACAAGTGGTACTGTGGGGACAAGACTGGAAGGTTGATATATAGTATAAATACAATAGCTTTACAACAAAATTTGTTACGTGGGATGGAATATATAAAAATATTCCATATAAATAATTATCTTGTCGAGAATAAAATAATTTTAAAGTAAATTATTACCCAAAAAAATTAGCAAAAATCAAATAATCTTACATTTTATAGAAAAAATTGAATAATCTTACATTTTATCTCAAATATTTATCATTATTATTTTATTGACCAAAAGGTCAAAGCTAATGTAGAGTTCACTTTCACATATGGCCGACCATGTCCCAAATTACAATGTGTCATTAGCTATTGAAGATATAAGGTTTGTATTTATTGCAACCATTGTTAATTACAATGTCCCAAGTTGTTTTATGTCTTGCAAGAGAAGTGCTTAAATTGTATTCTCAGATGAGATGGGAGGAAACTAAAAGAAATTGTTAATAAATCAACGAACACAAAGAGTCACTCAATCATTTGTGTATCAGAGCATTAATTCACATCCAAATGAGAAAAGAGAGAAGGGTGAAATATGATTTTGTACTTGTATATGAAAAAAGAACGTTACAGAAGTGTAGACATCTAAATTTAATTGGAATAAATTCCTTTAAAATTTGAATTAAATCCATATTACTTTGGGTTAAATGATTAATTTGGGCTTTTAAGAAGAAAATAGATAAATTTCATTTATTAAGTTCAAGTCCAAGGTCCATTTCACCTTGAATACCAATCCATGCCATGTGTCATGGTGGCCAGGCATCCAAGATCAACAAGACAATGTCACTTGTCCAAATAATGCGATAGCCATAGCCAAATTCAAGAACCAATCACACTTCACCAAGTGTCAAAATGACATCTTTTGGCCAATAATCGACAACTATCACGCCCCGGGAGGGTACCCTTGGCATGGCCGGCACTTGAAGAACCATTGCTGATTCCCCAAGAGAACCTCCTGACCTCATTGCAACATCAACTCAACAGCGGTACAAATACTCAAATAAAAAGGCATCATATGGCTAGATATAACTCTACTAAAACATAGTTTCCAATGAATAAATTTAGAGATTAATAATACTCAACAAATGTTAGAACTCGTATTTCATGCATTAGAACAATTAGGAAAATTTGGGACCAAATTGAAATTTATTTGGAGTTAAAATAGAGATTTAAGGTCAGAAGTTGCATTTTTAATTGTTATCAGAGTCAAAGTTTGACTTTGGTCAACATTCGGGGTTCGAAAGCTCGAATTGGAATTCTGACAATTTCAGCAGTTCCAGATGGTCAGACTAATGCTAGAAAATGATTTAGTTGTAATTTTTAGACCTTCCAAGAATATTTTGGGTTTTTGAGTTCAAAACTAGTTTAAATGAGTTTTCTCAGGTTTTGGGGTCAAGAAGACCTCAAGTTGAGTCCAAAATGTTGTTTCTGATGAGATTCCATATATGGATTGTATTTTTTTAACTTTGGATGAGGCCGAAATATCGAAACTAAGTTTGAGCAGTGAGTGAAAAGTAAAGGGGCGGGGCCACGTAGCCCCACCAGATGCTGCCACGTGGCAGAACGGTTCACAACTTGTATAAAGCTGTAGAACTTCAGCAACTTCTTTAGTTATTTCCCCAACTTTGATCTTCAATTTCTCTCTCAATTTTGGTCTGATTTGGGTGAGTTAAAAGGCTAAGTTGTGTAATTTTCCAAGGAGAACAATGTAGATGCTTCAGAAATTGATTTTGGTGCATCATTTGAGGTAAAAATTGTTGTTTACTGCTATATTTTCAATAGGTTCTGGAAACTTTAACTTGCGATTTCTTTCTCATATTAGCTCCATTTTCAAAAAGGTTTTCGCTACTGTATCCCTTATTACTTAGGGAACATTTTCATGTAAAAAAATTTAGATTCAGACTACTTTTTCTGGTGATGAAATTTTCGAACCATTTTACCCGAATTAAATGCTTTTGGTGTCATTGGGTTCATTATATGATTATTGATGTTGCTGGGTTATTGTTGTTGCTGATTGATTAAGCCGAGTTGAATTCTCGGGGTGTCCTATTTTTAAGGGAAAATGATGCCCAAATTTTTGTAGAATTAAGGGTGAAGTTAAAAATTAAGGCCCAAAAAGTCTTTAGCTAATTGTGTAGCATTTTATGACTTGTTTGTAGGCCTTAGGCAATTCGAAGCATAAGTTGGATTTGGCTTGCGTTGGGATTATATTGGAGAGTGTGAGGTATGTAAAGTACCCTTTTTCTTTTGGCATGACTGGCTGAAAATAGGCTATGATATGAGTCCCGAGGGAACTATATTCATGCAATCCGAACTTGAGTATATCCGTATTTGTTCCTTGGCATTCTTATGATAAATTGTCATAATATTGACTCCTATGCCCTTGAAATCTGCAACTTGCAAGAATAGGTGAAAACTTGTGTAATTTTGAAAGTGTTCGTAAAAATTACGATTTCGATTTCAGATATGACTATTTTATGGATCTTTTGAATTTATGATAATGATCTTATACATATGATTACTCACTACTCTACTCGTGCCTACTATGGTATCGTTCGCTGGTTCCCGGGCTGATTATTCTCGTGCGTATTATAATATGTATATGTATTCTGGTGTTATGCTGTGTTCGGCGGGTCGGCTTTGCCCAAGGGTCGGGTTCCGCTTAGACTGGTGTTATGCTATGATTGGACTTCTGCTATGTTTGTCATATGTGACAGAGATTTTAGAGATTTGAACTTTCTGGTGTTATGCTGTGTTATGGCTCCATTGACGGGCGGGCGACCATATTTCCTGTGCTTTATGCATGATTTGTATTTTGGAAGTAATTAGTTTAATACTTTTGGGATATGTATTTGCCTTACATAATTTTATTTCGATTACTACTCAGATTTACATTCTTCTTTCCATATTCAGTACCTACTTCGTATTGACCCCCTTCTTCGGGGGTCTGCGTTTCATGCCCGCAAGTACCGACGTATAGTTTGGTGACCCTCCATCTTAGGATACTTTTCTGCTATTTCGAGTGCTCCCCTTGTTTCAGGGCCTACTTTTGGTATACACTTGTTTGTTACTTTGCATATACGTTTATTCGTGGGTATGGCAGGGCCCTGTCCCGTCCTGTGATTCTGTCAGTCTGTGTAGAGGTCTGTGGATATGTATATATGTGTGGGTTATGCTTAGTCTGTATGGTTAGATCTGTGTGATGTGTATGTGGAGCGACTTACCCGCCATGGCAGCCTTGTCAGCTCGTATACGCTTATATTGTATTTTATTGGCTTTGTTGGGTCTCTGTTGGTATCTTATGATATGTAGATTATTTTGGGATAGTCAGTAAAACAAAGAAAACTCTGTCAAAATTTTTCTAAATATAAGTCATCTGTTTGTAACTCAGTTTTGTGATTGTGTCCGGTGCCCAATCCGAGCACTAGTCACGGCCTATGGGGCTGGGTCATCACAGAAGTGGTATCAGAGCAGTTTGTTCTTGGAATGTCCATAAACCGTGTCTAATAGAGTCTTGTTTATCGGTGTGTTATGCACCACATCTATAAACAGGAGGCTACAGGGCATTTAGGATATTGTTCTTTCTTTCTGATCTTTAAATACCCCCACCCCAGGATTGATGTGATCTTAGATCGTTCGATAGAACTGTGGTATTAGGATGACCCCTTTTCTGACAGACTATTTTGGTTGCAGCAATGCCTCCGAGGAAGACCCCAGCTACCCGGAGAGGCAGGCCTATAGCGGTAGGTGAGACCCATCAAGCCCTGGTGACTACTAGGGCTCGTGCTTAGAGTGAGCCCAGTATTGCACCCCCGACAGCAAGCTCGGCTACACTGTCAGCTCCTAAGGTTCGAGTACCAGAACCTCCAGCCTCTCAGCATGGTGCAGACATCAGGGAGTTACGAGATGTGGTCCAGTTATTGACCTAGCTAGTGGCAGGCCAGGCTAACAGACAGGGGGCAGGCGGTGACCAGGCAGTTCGTCGTGACAGCTCGCGAGCTCGCGATTTCCTGACATGCGGGCCACCAGAGTTCTTCGGGTCCAAACCCGCGAAGGACACCCATGAGTGTGTTCGGTAAATGCAGTGGACTTTGCGACTGATCGATGCATCGAAGACAGAATCAGTTGAGCTAGCATCCTACTGAATGCATAACGTGGCAGCTAACTGGTATGAGTTATGGACACTGTCTAGAGGAGAGGGTGCCCCTCCAGCCATTTGGTGCAAATTTACTGAAGCTTTTCTGGCGTACTTTCTACCTCCGAAGGTGAGACGAGCCAGAGAGGACAGATTCCTGCAGCTAAAACAGCGGGGTAGGTCAGTTCAGGAATACAACTTGGAATTTGATTCGCTGGCCAGGTATGCACCCACACATGTTGCTAATATGACTGATCGGATGCACTGGTACATAGTGGGGTTGGACCCGTATTATATCAATAATTTCTTAGTGATGGCAGCCAAGACCGCATGGACATTGCTCGTATTCAGGCCCACACGCAGGGCATGGAGGACTGCCGCAAGGGATGTCAGATTAATATAGTAGATAACAAAGGTCAGTCCAAGAGGACCAGGTCATTTAGGCATATAGGGGATTATCGAGGCAGACAACCCTAGAAGTAGCAGAGTAGATATCCTTCCCGATCAGTACGGGGTACATCCCCGCAGATCACCAGTAAGAGGTCAGAGGGTGCAAGTCATTTAGGGACAGGCTCGAGTTCCAGCAGCCAGATGAGACCACTCAGGCTTCCATGTTCTTATTATGGGAAACGGCATCCCAGGGAGTGTTTTCGTGCCACGGGTGCTTGTTTTGTGTGTGGCCGTCAAGGCCTCCAGATGAGGGACTGTTCAGATATAGGTGGTGTAGATGGGTCAGCTCAGTCTACCGGGTTAGCCGAAGGTTCATCTTCAGCCTCAGTAGTTGTGTCCTCTGCAGTGCGAGGTACTCCATCATTAGTAGGTTATGGCAGGGGTCGTGGTGGAGTCCCAAGTTGTAGCAGTCCTTCGAACCGCACTTATGCTTTGACCAACCGTTAGGACCAGGAGGCGTTGCCGAATGTGATCACAGGTATATTATTAGTTTGCTCTCGAGATGTGTATGCCTTGATTGATCCTGGTTCTAAATTATCGTATATCTCTCCTTTGGTTGCTAATACAATTGACATAGGGTCTGAGCCGATAGAGCCTTTTGAGATAGCTACACCAGTAGGAGCATCTATTATTGTTAATCAAGTTTATAAAAATTGTCTGGTATCTATTTATGGCTGCTGCACTATGGTCAATCTGATAGAGTTGGATATGACTGATTTCAACATGATTATGGGTATGAATTGGCTAGCTTCTTGTTATGCTAATGTTGAATGTCAAAAGAAGATAGTCCAATTCCAATTTCTGGGAGAATCAGTCATGAATGGGCAGGTAATGTTGCGTCACCGAAGGGTAAGTTTATTTCATACCTCAAGGCCTGAAGAATGATTAGAAAAGGTTGTCTTTATTATTTGGTTCGTGTGCATGATTTAGAGGCAGAGTCACCGACTCTTCAACCAATTCCAGTTGTTAATGAATTCCTCGATGTATTTTCGGATGAGCTTCCAGGCCTTCCTCCCGAACGGGAGGTGGAGTTTACTATAGATCTATTGCCAGGCACTCAACCTATCTCTATCCCTCCATACAGAATGGGGCACCGGCAAAATTGAAAGAATTGAAAGAGAAACTGAGAGATCTGTTAGAGAAGGGTTTTATTCGGCCTAGTATGTCACCCTGGGGAGCTCTCATATTATTTATAAGGAAGAAAGATGGGTTGCTGCGGATGTGTATTGATTATCGACAGCTGAATAAGGTAACTGTAAAGAATAAATACCCCCTCCCTAGGATTGATGATTTGTTTGATCAGTTGCAGGGAGCTAAGTGTTTTTCGAAGATAGACCTGCGGTCGAGTTACCACGAGGTGCGACTACGGGAGGAGGATATTCCCAAGACAGCATTCAGGACCTGGTATAGGCACTATGAGTTGAGAGTTATGTCTTTTAGGCTGACGAACGCTCCAGCAGTATTCATGGATCTTATGAATCTGGTATTCAGACCATTCTTGGATATGTTTGTGATCGTTATGTCTTTTAGGCTAACAAATGTTCTGGCCATATTCATGGATCTTATGAATCGGGTATTCAGAACATTCTTGGATATGCTCGTGATCGTATTTATTGATGATATTCTAATTTATTCTTGATCAGAAGAGGAGCACGCGGGTCATCTGAGGACGGTACTAGGCATACTTCGGCACCAAAAATTATATGCTAAAATTTCTAAATGTGAATTTTGGTTGGCATCGGTGGCATTTCTGGGGCATATTATTAACTTTAGTACTAGAAATTATATGCTAAATTTTCTAAGTATGAATTTTGGCTGTCATCGGTGGCATTTCTGGGGCATATTATTGGAGTTGACGATATTCGGGTAGATTCCCAGAAGATTAAGGCCATAAAGAATTGGCCTAGGCCTACGACGCCGATAGAGATGCGTAGCTTCCTGGGGTTAACTGGTTATTATGGGAGATTTGTGGAGAAATTTGCCTCCATTTTAGCGCCTCTGACAAAGCTAACTCAGAAGGGAGCAAAATTCCAGTGGTCTGATGCTTGCGAATGTAGCTTCCAGTTGTTAAAGAAGAAGTTGACTACGGCTCCATTCTTGACTCTTCCCGAAGGTTCGAATGGGTATGTGATCTATTGTGAGGCCTCTGGTGTTGGGTTGGGGTGTGTGTTGATGTAGCATGGCAGGGTTATAGCCTACGCACCTATGCTTCCTGACAGCCTAGGAAATATAAGAAAAATTATCCTACTTATGAATTGGAGTTAGCTGCGGTAATTCACGCCTTGAAGATGTGGAGACATTAATTATATAGGGTCCATGTTGATATTTATACTGATCATAAGAGCCTCTAGTATATCTTTAAGCAGAAGGAGCCGAACTTGCGGCAGCGGAGGTGGTTAGAGTTGCTGAAAGATTATGATGTGGATATTCTCTACCATCTAGGGAAAGCTAATATGGTGGCAGATGCACTTAGCCGTAAGTCCCTAGGTAGTTTAGCGGATATGCCTTCAAAGAGGGGGGATAGTCCGCGATATTCATTAGCTGGCTAGTCTTCGAATTCGTTTGGCTGACTCTGGAGATGTTGGGGTTTCGGTTTGAGGTGTGGCTGAATCTTCCCTTACAGGAGAGATTAGGTAGCGTCAGTATAAGGATCCTATGCTGGCTCAGTGCAGAGACACCGCCCTTAAAAAGGGAACCACTCTGTTTGAACTTAACTCCAATGGAACCTTATTATTCTGGGGCTGGTTGTGTATGCCCAATGTGGCGAGTTTGCAACAACAGGTTATGGGCGAGGCACATTATGCCTGCTATTCTATTCACCCAGGGTTGACAAAGATGTACCATGATCTCAGATGTTCATATTGGTGGGATGGTATGAAGAGGGACATAGTAGAGTTCGTCGCTCAGTGTCCGAATTGTTAGCAGGTCAAAATTGAGCACTAGAAGCCCGGTGGTCTATTGCAAGAAATGGAGATATCGACGTGGAAGTGGGAAATCATTAATATGGATTTTATTACAGTTTTACATTACACTCCATGGAGGTATGATTCCATTCGGGTTATTGTTGATTGGCTGACGAAATCAACCCATTTTCTTTTGGTTCGAACTTCCTACTCAGCTGAGGATTATGCTAGACTTTATATTAGGGAGATTTTGCGACTTCATGGGGTTCCCATTTCTATTAACTCCGACAGAGGTGCCCAGTTCACTGTAAATTTTTGGAAGTCATTTCAGGCAAGCTTGGGGACGCAGCTGAGTCTCAGTACAACATTTCATCCCCAGTCTGACGGATAGACTGAACGTACTATACAGACTTTGGAAGATATGCTGCGAGCCTGTGTTATTGATTTCAAAGGTAGCTGGGATGAACATTTTCCACTTATTGAATTTTCTTATAATAATAGCTACCACTCCAGTATTCAGATGGCACCATATAAGGCATTGTATGGCAAGAAGTGTAGGTCACCTATAAGTTAGTTTGATGTTGGAGAGACTGAGTTGTTTGGCCCAGACGTGGTTCAGTAGGCGGTGGATAAGGTGAAACTCATTCAGGAGCAGTTGTTAGCAGCTCAGAGTCGGTAGAAATCTTATGCAGATAATCATCGTCGACACTTAGAGTTTCAGATGGGTGATTGGATTTTTCTTAAAGTATCACCTATGAAAGGTCTTATGAGGTTTGGTAAGAAAGGGAACCTCAGTCCGATATATATTGGGCCATATCAGATTTTTTGCAGAATAAGTAGGTTGCCTATGAGTTAGATCTGCCAACTGATTTGGAAGTGGTACACCCGGTATTACATGTCTCTATGCTTCATAAGTGTATTGGTGACCCTTCCAGAATCATCCTGTGGAAGATATCCAGGTCACAGAAGAACTATCTTATGAAGAGCAGCCCATAGCTATATTAGATCGTTAGGTAAGGCAGTTATGAAATAAAAAGATGGCTTCTGTTAAAGTGCTATGCCGAAACAATAATCGAGAGAAAATGACCTGGGAAGTTGAAGAGCAGATGAAGAAGAAGTACCCTCACTTGTTTCCAGTGCCTACAGTTAATTCCATTCTTCACTTGACTTTATTGTGCAGTAAATAAATGGTTGATTAATGAATATATGGTTATAATAATTGAAAAGAAAACTTCCCCTAAATTATTTGTATGACTCGCATGGCCGGTTTAACATTCGAGGATGAATGTTCTAAGTGGGAGGATGTTAGAACTTGTATTTTATGCATTGAAACAATTAGAAAAATTTGGGACCAAATTGGAATTTATTTGGAGTTAAAATGGAGATTTTAGGTCAGAAGTTACATTTTTAGTTGTTACCGGAGCCAAAGTTTGACTTTGGTCAAAATTTGGGGTTCAGAAGCTCGAATTGAGATTCTGAAAATTTTAATAGTTTCAGATGGTCAAACTAACGTTAGAAATGACTATTCGGGGTTCAGAAGCTCAAATTGGAATTCTGACAATTTCAGCAGTTTCAGATGGTCAAACTAATGCTAGAAATTACTTAGTTGTAATATTTAGAGCTTTCGAGAATATTTTGGGTTTTTGAGTCTGAAACTAGTTTAAATGAGTTTTCTCAGGTTTTGGGATCAAGAAGATCTCAATTGCAAATTTTGATATTTCCATTGGGTTTGGAATATTGAGTTTAGGCTAGGAGGACCTTTTGTTCAATTTTGGGGTTTTTGTGTGATTTGACCTATCGGTAGTGCTCGAGATTGAGAAGTGGGACCGATAATGGTATAAAACGATCTCTGTTGGAAATTTCGACCGCACCATTGAGTCTGGAATGTTGTTTCTGATGAGATTTCATATATGGATTATATTTTTTCAACTTTGGATGAGGCTGAAACATCAAAATTAAGTTTGAGCAATGGGTGAAAAGTAAAGGGGTGGGGCCACATAGCCCCACCAGATGCTGCCACATGGCAGAATGGTTCACAGCTTGTATAAAGTTGTAGAACTTCAGCAACTTCTTTAGTGGTTTTCCCAACTTTGATCTTCAATTTCTCTCTCAATTTTGGTCTGATTTGGGTGATTCAAAAGGCTAAGTTGTGATTTCGGTGCGTCGTTTGAGGCAAAAATTGCTATTTACTGCTACATTTTCAATAGATTCTGAAAACTTTAACTTGCGATTTCTTCCTCATATTAGCTCAATTTTCGAAACGATTTTCGCTACTGCATCCCTTATTATTTGGGGAACATTTTCATGTAAAAAAATTTTAAATTCAGACGACTTTTTTTGGTAATAAATTTTTGGACCATTTTACCCTTTTACTCGAATTAAGTGATTTTGGTGTCGTTGGGTTCATTATATGGTTATTGATGTTGCTGGGTTGTTGTTGTTGCTGTTGCTGATTGATTAAGCCGAGTTGAATTCTCGGGGTGGCCTATTTTTAAGGGAAAATGATGCCCAAATTTTTGTAGAATTAAGGGCGAAGTTGGAATTTAAGGCCCAAAAAGTCTTTAGCTAATTGTGTAGCATTTTATGACTTGTTTGTAGGCCTTAAGCAATTCGAAGCATAAGTTAGATTTGGCTTGCGTTGGAATTATATTGGAAAGCGTGAGGTATGTAAAGTACCCTTTTTCTTTTGGCATGACTTAGCTGAAAATAGGCTATGATATGAGTCCCGAGGGAACTATATTCACGCAATCCAAACTTAAGTATATTCGTATTTTTTCCTTGGCATTCTTATGATAAATTGTCATAATATTGATTCTTATGCCCTTGAAATCTGCAAGTTGCAAGAATAGGTGAAAACTTGTGTAATTTTGAAAGAGTTCGTAATAATTACTATTTTAATTTCAGATATGACTATTTTATGGATCTTTTGGATTTATGATAATGATATTATACATATGATTACTCATTACTCTACTCGTGCCTACTATAGTATCGTTCGCTGGTTCCCGGGCTGATTATTCTCGTGCGCATTATAATATGTATATGTATTCTGGTGTTATGCTGTGTTTGGCGGGTCGGCTTCGCCCAAGGGTTGGGCTCCGCTTAGACTGGTGTTATGCTATGATTGGACTTCTGCTATATTTGTCATATGTGATGTAGATTTCAGAGATTTGAACTTTCTGGTGTTATGCTGTGTTATGGCGCCATTGATGGGCGGGCGACCATATTTCCTGTGCCTTATGCATGATTTATATTTTGGAAGTAATCAGTTTAATACTTTTGGGATATGTATTAGCCTTACATAATTTTATTTTGATTACTACTCAGATTTACACTCTGCTTATTCTGCTTTACATATTCAATATGTACTTCGTATTGACCCCCTTCTTCGGGGGGCTGCGTTTCATGCCCGCAGGTACCGACGTATAGTTTGGTGACCCCCCAGCTTAGGACATATTTTTGTTGTTTGGAATGCTTCCCCTGTTTCGGAGCCCACTTTTGGTATACACTTGTTTGTTACTTTGCATATACATTTATTCGTGGGTACGACGGGGCCCTGTCCCATCCTATGATTCTATCAGTCTGTGTAGAGATTTATGGATATGTATATATGTGTGGGTTGTGCCCAGTCTGTATGGTTAGATCTGTGTGATGTATATGTGGAGCGGCTTACCTGCTATGGCGGCCTTGTCGGCCCGTATACACTAATATGGTATTATGTTGGCTCTATTGGGTCTCTATTGGTATCTTCTGATATGCAGGTAATTTTGGGATAGTCAATAAAACAGAGAAAACTCTGCCAAAATTTTTCTAAAATATAAGTCATCTGTTTGTAACTCAGTTTTGTGGTTGTGTCCGGGTGCCCAAATTCAGGCACTAGTCACGGCCCACCAGGCTGGGTCGTGACAACAAATACTCTACTCAATGTTTATGAAGTCTCTAATCAACAATCTAGATCATACCATGACAAGCCATGGATATCCAAATTAAAGAAATAAAATACTCAATCAAAATTAGAAAATAAAAGGGCCCCTCTGGAAAGCGGGGAGGGCTCACCAGCCCTGGGGATACACTAAACTGGACTTCAACGATGCACGGGCTTAAGTCCTTTATAACCTGTATCTGCATCATGAAATGAACCAGGTCCAAATGGACGTTAGTACATGAAATATACTAGTATGTAAAATGACTTTAGAAAGTACAGCTCAACTCATTCACCTAAACTCAAACTACTCATAACTCAACTCAATAGGAATACGAGCTTAAAATAAATCATGCTTTTATAAATAGACTCAGTAGTGTTAGAATTAATTTAAAAATATTATGCTCAATCAGTGTTTGCTTAGGAGTTTCTCTTAACTGACATCCAATCCCACCATCTTTAGTTGAATGATGCATTATAAAGGAAACATTATTGTCATGCTCATTCTAAACTTGCCAAGGTAAAGGACGATCAAATCTCTCATAGAACCATAATAAATGTCCAACTTTTGGGACAAGAGTCGCCAAAACGTGCTGCATGACTATCCTACATTGGCAACGTAGTTCTTTAGGTTAGAGAAGTTGTTTACTCGCTCCCAGCTCGATGCTCGATACTCCTCCAAAGACAAAAATATGCCCAACTCATCAATCATCCCAAATCTCAATGATACCCATATCAATCAACTCAAGCCTCAACCTCATTAGGTTATCTTGACTCAACTCATCTCAGTTTCTCAATAATTCAATCAATTAAGGAAATCAATCAGACTTAACTATGACTCAAATGGTCATTCGGACTCACTCAATTTAGACTCATCAAAGAATACTAGTAAAATGAATCAATGGACATGCAATTATGATACTATATGCTCCTCATGTTCAATTAAGCTCTATTTACTCAACATAGATAATCAAACTCAATCCTCAACTGCATCTATATATAGAATTTCGTAAATCACGCAATTTGGAGTTCATGATGTCAATGCACAAAGTTTATATCTCAAAGTTTGTGTAATTCCTTGTATCAAATTTGCATAAAATTTACATTGGTTCAATAGTCATAATATTGGCATATCTTCGGTCTATTGTTTTTTAAAATAAAACATAATATGAATCTGAATTGGATGACATGAGTTTGGTTTATATAAAACAGTCATAAAGTTGTTGTTACTATATATATATATTTTGTATAAATTTGGTATGAATTTAGATTATTTTATTGACACTGGTATATTTTTCTGAATGCATTTTATATGAAATTGGTATAATAACAATTGTAGTGGTTGCTAATGTATTATTCATATATAATTGGTCTGAATATAGACTGTTGACTTGTCATTGACATATTTTTTGTGAATGCATTTTATATGAAATTGGTATAATACCTTAAAATATATGATATATTTAAACTTTGAATCAATTTTGTAAAAGGCACAATACATAAATTAGCCCCCTAACTTGGAGCAAAATTTTAAGTTGGAACTCCAACTTTCAAATTGCACAAACAGGCACTCCAAACTTGCCCATTTTTTATCAATTAGGCACAGCCATCTGAGCTGGCAAAAATGCATGTTCCACACGAAAATAGTGCGTGTTAATGCTCTTTTTTTTACGTTTCCAACAGTAAAAATGGGCTGATTTATCATTTTTGCCCCTAATAACATCCCTTTATATGTAAACCATTATTTTTTAAATTAAAATACAATTTATTTCTTCTTTCTAATACTAATTTTCAAGAAAATTTTTCCTAGTTTTGCCATTAAAAAAAAATCATAATTTGAAATATTTTTTTAAAAATAAATATTTAAATTCTTTTTTGGCAGGTGGGAGGGTAAAAGCAGGGGGTTGGGAGATGGGGGGAATAAGGCCCAAGGTGGAGTAAAAAATTTATAATTTGAAATTTTTTGTAAAATTAAAATTTTTAATATTTGAAGTATTGGTAAATATAAATTGTCAATCTTTTTTGTATGGAAGTAAGGGTGAGGCTATGACGGGGGCTGAGTGGGGGGCCTAAGTTGGAGTTAAAAATAAAAAATTTTAAAATTTGAAATTTTTGTAAAACATAAATTTTTATTTTCTTGGGTAGGGGTGGGGGTGGGAGGGTGGCTGGGGGATGAGGGTCTGAGGTGAAGTAAAAAATTTAAATTTACAAAATTTAAATATTTTGTAAAATAATTTTTAATTTTTTTTGTATGGTGGTGGAGGTGGGGGTTGGGGATTGAAGGTACGAGGTGGAGTAAAAAATTAAATTTACAAAATTTAAATTTTTTGTAAAATAAATTTATTTTGGTCAATCATAAATGTTTCTTTTACTTTTCTTCTTTTTTTAACTATAAATAGGTGGAATAGTGTTAGATGACATGACATATTCTTTTTTTAAAATATAAATAGGTGAGACGTGTAAAGGGTTTTGCTTGCGTGAAACAATGTGGCATCGCGTGATTGGATGAAAAAACACGTCATAGTGGGTGTGACTCACGCACTTGGGCTGTTGGACAACTGTGCCTAATTGATAAAAAAAAAAGGGCAAGTTGGAGTGCCGGTTTGTGCATTTTGAAAGTTTGAGTTCCAACTTAAAATTTCACTCCAAGTTAAGAGGTCAATTTATGTATTGCGCCTTTGTAAAAATAATATTTGGTTGTTGTTAGTGTGTTTGTTGTATAAAAATGGTGTGAATATATACTGTTCAACTCATGCCTGGTATATCTCTTTAGAATTCAGTTTATATGAGCCTCACATACCTTTTAGTGTATTTTTGGTATAAATTTGGTATGCACATAGAGTTGTTGTTATTGTATTTTTCTTGTATAGAATTGGTACGAATCAAATTTATTTGACTTGATACTAGTATATTTTGGTGAATGCATTTTATATAAAATTAATATAACAATTTTACAATATACGATATGTTTAAACTTAGCATCAATTTTGTTAAAAGTACACATTGGTGGAACAACAATATTGGTTGATTTTTGTCACGACCCATCCCCGTGGGCCATGGCTAGAGCCCGATTGGAGCACTTAGACACAATTACTAAGCCAAATTTCAATTATAATGCAAACTTATTTACAGAAATTTTGGCAAAGTTTCCTCTATTTTACTGACTACCCACCTGCATACAGAAATGTCCCAATAACAGTACAAGTATATATGTATAGACATGCGGGCTGACAAGGTCACCGCTGCGGTCAAACCGCCCAACAAACATAGCATACCTACATAGTCATACAAACTACCTTAACACATACGCACAGACGTCCACAGACCTCTATACAGACCAACAGAATCAGAAGATAGGATAGGGCCCCGCCGTACCCTTAACATACACAAATATAAAAAAATAGAGAACTGGTGTATATGTACCAAGTGTTTGCTCCGAAGCAGAAGGAGCACTTCACACTGCAGTTAGGGATCCTAAGCTGGAGGGTCTCTCACTTGTTTGGCTGCAGCTGCTAGCATGAAACGCAGTCCCCGAAGAAAGGGGGTCAGTACAAAATACGTACCAAATATGTAAAGCAGTAAATACATAACATATATATATACATATCATGACAACCATTAAAACAAAAGTGCAATGGTTAAATGCATACCAAACATATCAAAGTACTTACTTCCCAGAATGTACAGAAATACAAACTAAGGGATAACTGCAAAAGTACAGAGATCAAGTGCATAACAAAAATATCCAACATGTCTATTTTCAACATACGAATCACGCATAACATCAGAAGGTTTTGAATTTCCAAAATCACCATCATGTAGTGCCAACATAGGTTAAGTGAGCTAGAGAAGACCGCTGCACTCATAAGTCAGCGCACTCCAAACTCGTCCCATACCACTGCCTCATACCAGAAAGTTTACATCTCCGAAGTCTCCAGTTTTGAATTTCCAAAATCACCATCATGTAGTGCCAACATAGGTTAAGTGAGCTAGAGAAGACCGCTGCACTCATAAGTCACAACTATAAATAAGAGTGTTAGATCAACAGAGGTATAGGAGTCAAACGTATATGCAAACATCAAAATAATTCTTTAGTTAAAATATCAAACTAATGCATAGCGAGTGAGCTGAGGCGAGCGAGGCCCAGCAATCACGTCATAGGATATGTGAGCCGAGGCGAGCGAGGCCCAGCACTCACGTAGCATAATCAAGAGGTAACATCATACCGATAAGTGAGTCGAGGCGAACGACGCCCAACACTCACACGTCATAATTCCAACATATCCCAATGCCCAGCCCCTTATGACTCCAACTAACCAAAGCCGGCCCATGGGCAAACCGACCACCCGTATCCAGCCTACTTCAGAATATATATATACATACTATATTACGCACAACAATAACCAGCCCGGGAACCAATGAAAGATATCATACTAAGCACGAGTAGAGTCGTGAGAATCATATGCAATAAAAACCATTATCATAAAGTCCAAACATATTAATCATATGCAATAAAACCCTTTATCATAAAGTCCAAACATAAGAAAAATATTCATATGCAAGGAGAAAGTCATATCTGAGATCGAAAAAACAATTATTATACCCAGTCTAAATCATACACAATTCTACGGGACATTTCAAAACTAATTCCAAGGAAATTCGAGTTTCCTATCAAAGGCTACGGGATATTTGTACTTTTAAAACTATTAGAGAATATAAATTCTTTTAAAACTTAGCAAGTTATACATATTCTTACAGTCAACAAATCTACTGGTCTATTATGATTTTTCAGATATCCATAAGTAAAAGAAAGAAGAAAAAGAGATCCAAGACACTGCTTTTAATTTTAAGGAAGCACATCTATAGTCTACAAGGAATATAGGGACACCACAGAGGATATGAAAATAGACTGCATTCAGTCCTTGAACAAAAACCATTTTAAAGGATTTATATCTGTAAATACATACTATAATGCATCTTACATGTTGAAAGCTTTTTTTGCTCTAACAAGTGAACACCATGAGACAACATAAAGGGTTGGTACTTGCTAAACCATGTCATGCAAGCTCTAGTAAGCAATAAATGTTTTAAACCTCTTTACCCCTCTATAATAGTTTGCCCTAAAATGTGAATAACTTGTGCTATGAGCTAATATCTTCTTTCACAAAATAGGATGTTATTTCCATCAGAATATAATATGTCATAAATCAGATACTTTCATGCAGAAACACTCAGAAACACCACAACATCGAAGCCTTGGAGGCATGATGGTGTAGGGGTCAGGTGAAAATTCATGATTCATGACTCGACGAGTTTCCTACACCACCTCAAGTTTGAAATCATCCTATTGACACACCATTACATAACAAGACTACCAAAAGTATTATCATACCTTCTCTGAAACAAAAGGAAGCATGTGAATGACCTGACATCAATAGAATGCATTCCAAGAATAACAAAGAAACAACATTCAACAAACAACATATAATTCAGCACAATGGGTATAAAAACGCATTAAGAAATAAAATGAAAGAATGTCTATGCATTCCTTTCCAACTTACAAAATTTAAATGCACAAGAGTCACAAATATGGCTAATTTCTATAAGAGTACCAGGAAACAAACATAAGGCATATTTAAGTTTGAATAGCAAAAGAAAAGGGATCTTTTAAAACTCATGCCACTAGCTATGTTTAACTAAGACATGCTATAGAATAAAGTGATTTACATACCTCGTTACTCCTTCAACAAATTCAAACAAAGTTAATCCAACTTACACTTTCGGATGTCCAACGTCTACAATAATTCACAATAACGCCAATGGTTTGCTAAAAGCCTTGTCGGGCGTCAAATCCTAAATCTTGCCCCTAATTTTATAAAATTTTTGACAGTACTTCTCCTAGAATATAGCCTGCCCCGAGAATCAACTCGGCTCAAAATAATCAACAATAACAACAACAACAGCACTCATTTAGGCTCCCAAAACCATATTACATCAATTAAACGGCAAATGCATACTTCCAAAGCAACAACATCACATTTAACTACATACATAAAATCCAATTTCGACTAAGCTTCAAATATATATATAAACAATTTCCAATACTTCTTTCACCACATAAGGACCATAATCATTCTAGCTAAACATAATTTCATGGTTTCAAAACACTATAACGCTATAATCTTACATATCCAATTTTCGACCCTCAACCCCAAGATACCAAACTCACATTAATATGCTATTGTTTCAAGTTTTTCTTTCAATTTAACATACCCCAACATACATATAATCTTTATTTTACACAAACGAAAGCTAGAAACCAACATACCTTATAAACCCCTTTAAGGACTTCAAATCGCCAAATTCGAATTACGAAGTATTTTCTTGACAAACCAACGCTTTCACGCTACTTGGGGTACTTAATATACTAGGCTTCTAGCGTCAAAATAATCGAAAGATAAAAAAATGAATTCTTTGCCCACTGTGAACAGTAACCCGAGAAGGTTTTTTTTGGTATTCTAGTTCTTGTTCAAAAATTTTCTAAGTGTAGGAGCTTGAAAAAAAATGGCTAAGTGTTGAAACTTATTCTTGTACATATGTTATACATATATAGATAAGGCTTAAAGAAAAAAAATCTTGGTCCCACAACACTTGTGCCAAAGGGAAATGAATACACTTCAAGGTCCTTCCAAAAATTATCTTGTTAGAACCCGTATTCTGGTGCGTTGGGATGGTTACGGGAATTTGGGACCTAAGTATTGATTTTGGAAAAAAAATGAGACTAAAGAGGAGTTTTTGGAAAACTTGAGATTTAAAATTGAAAAATTATAGAGGAGAGTATGTATGTAATTTTATATGGTGTGCACATGTATATATTCATGCAGAATCTTTATTTAAATTATGGGACAAGTGTTACTTTATTCAATAAAAAAAATGGAAGTTTTAGAACAAGGAGTTAAATGAGTTGGTCCCACTTGAAATTTTGTCACAATTCTATTGGACCATATGTTAGGAGTGGGGCCAACCTATTTCTTTCCCTTATCTTTATATATGTATGTATATATGTTGCTTTTAAAAAGAAAAAAAAGAGAAAGTCTTACACTTAGAAGAAGAAGAAGAAAGTAGATTCAACCAAGATTGTTCTCCATTCTTCTCCTTGTCTTTATATATACACATACATGTAAGATATGCTACACACAAGGACCACTTCTCTTCCCAAACACTTAGAAAAAAATCAGAAATTTGAAGAAAAACTAGAGGACTATTTCGGGTGAACAGTAACTCCCACAACAATTCATTTTGTTTCGATTTTTCAACTAATTGACACTTCAAGACTAGTATATTGAGTACCCCAAGCATCGTGGTAGCGTTGGTTTGTTGATAAAACACTTGGAAATTCGGTATTGAAGATTTGAAGTTTCTAAGAAATTGTTAAGGTATGTGGATTTTTCTTCCTTTTTGAGTTAAATTAAAGCTTGTATAGGTGATTGCGAATGTTATATTGTGAGAAAACCTTGAAGGAATGGTTTGTTTAAAGTAATTATGGGATTGTCAAATGGGTTCGAAATTTGGGGGAATCTTTGTATATGAAATAGGATTGTCTTAAAAGCTTGTACTTGTGATTAATTGAGATGAAACTGATTCTTGTAGGTAGAGAGAGTATTAGAGAGTGGGTATTTACATCCTTGAAAGGTTGGTCGAATTTGAACCCTTAATGGCATTGAAATGTAGCATTTTTAACATTGGGAGACTACGTTGGGCGTTGGAGTATTGTGTTGTGATTCTTAGAGTATATAAAAGTGATTTAGTATGATAGATATGAGTTAAACTGTACGCTGCCAAATTTTTCAGTTTTGGGAAAACGGGATGAAATGTTGCGCTTTGACACTTTAAGGTTTCGTTCGGCGCTTGAATGATATAGTTGGACTCTTGGAGTGTGTAGGAGTGATTGAACATGATAGGTGTGTATAAAAAGGATACGCTGCCCTGTTTTTCATCTTTAGTAAAAACATGAAGTTCGTTAACATATTTGGTGAAGTTGTGGCCTTGGAAAGACATATATGTGCTTATGGGATTGTTGTGTTGTTGTTGGTAATGAGTTGGAGCCTAGATGGATAAGTTGTGGCCTTGGAAAAGCATATATGTGCTTATGGGATTGTTGTGTTGTTGTTGGTAATGAGTTGGAGCCGAGATGGATTCTCGGGGTGGTTTTTTTTAAGGGGAAGTGCTGGCAAAATTTCTATAAAATTTGGAGCGAAATTTGAAATTCAAGGCCCGTAAAGCGTTATAGCTAATTATGAACGCTATTGTGATTTGTGTAGACATTCGACGTCTGGGAGAGTGATTTTGGATGGGCTTGGCATTTGTGGATAGTCGGCGAAGAAAGAGAGGTATGTAAAGCATTTAAGATTTTGGCATGTTGTTTGCTAAATATGAGCTTCGAACGAACTCCACCTTTGAAATTTAACTATGAATAAGATTCATATTCGTCTTTGGTATACTTTAGTAACTATGTCTTTTAACTATGAATAAGATTCATATTCGTCTTCGGTATACTATAGTAACTATGTCTTAGTTTAATTCTCATTTCTTGACATTTACAAGTTGGAGTAAGTATGTGACATTATAGATAACTTTTGAAAGGACCCTTTTCCAACGGTAATCCATTTCATCTTAATTCCTATGTCCGAAGAACCTAGTAAGTTTGTAAGTTGCAAAGGTATGGAAAGTTTGATATGTTTGAAGAATTATATTTTCTAAAACTCCCAAAAGCCTAAGTATGACTCATGTTGATTGTTAGTCGTTATTGTGATTAGTAACTAAATCCTTAGCTCCTTGTACCTTCAAAGTCTCTAATAACAAGAATATAAAGAGTTTAGTAAGGTTGGAGAATTTAGCACAAGTACTACCTTGACTCCTCATATGAATGCGTTTTCACATTTTTGACAACTTTAAAGTAACTATGTTTTCACATTTTTGACAACTTTAAAGTAACTTAGTATTCCTAATAATATGTCTTCAAAGATCAAATGAGTATTTTACTAAGCTTACTTAATTAGAAAGGAAACAAAGGGTCCCGAAATTAGAAACGTTTCTAGTTTGTGAAGAAAAACGCGAGGTGCATTAAAGACCATCCAAGACTTTTCCTAAAAATTTCCATAACATAAGTAAGATGTGGTATTAAAGTTGTAAGAGGAGAAGGTTGGATACCCAAAGCTTATAACTTATGAAAGTTTAATGAGTTTATAAGTTGCTAAGTCTAGATAAGTTTGTAATGGTGGAAGTTTAATAATCTTGAAACAACACAGGTCCTAAGACTTCAAATAATAATAATAATGTAAAGGATTATGTTTTTTGCCAAAAAGCTATTTTGAGACGTGTCCTAATGATTTATAAACTTTGACCAAGTATGTTCTTCTAAAAATCAAGTTAGTCTGGGTTTCCATCGATTGTAGGATCCACGACATCTCTTTCTTGAAATTTGGCAATCCTAAAAGAATTTAGAACAAAAAATATGTTAAGTTCGAATTTGGATATTCTACTTATCTTCGGCATCATGTTATGTTTGGCACAGTGTTATGTTCGGCATTATATCATCTTTGGCATCATGTTATGGGTGGCATCATGCTGTGTTTGGCATTATGTTGCGATTGGCCTGTTTGATATGTTGGACTAGGACCTGTGAGTGCAGCGGTCTTCCCTGGCTCACTTATCAGTATTTTGACCTATGGGTGCAGCAGTCTTCCCTGGCCCACTGTGAGTGCAGCAGTCTTCCCTGACTCACTAATGAGTAGCACGGCTTATGAGCACAGCGGCCTTCCCTAGCTCACGTGAGTGCAGCGGTCTTCCCTGGCTCACTGTGAGTGCAGCGGTCTTCCCTGGCTCACCCATCTAAATTATACAATTTCTGTATTTAAATTTGCGAGTGCAGCGGTCTTCCCTGGTTCACTTGTCTGTTGTATGATATTTGATGTCTTAGATATGTGACGTTTGATATTCTAGATATATTATGGTTCAATTGTTCTGTGGTTGGTATGTGAGTAAAGTAAAGCTTATAATTTGAATCTGAACCTTGAACAGAGACCCTGAGATAATGTAGAGGTATGTTTGCTCTCTGTATTTTCGTTTTGGTTATCCCGCAGTTATATGTGTCAAGGAATAAGTAAGTCAGTATCTCTGGGAGACCCTGAGATAATGTGGAGGTATGTTTGCTCTCTATATTTTCGTTTTGGTTATCCCGCAGTTATATGTGTCAAGGAGTAAGTAAGTCAGTATTTCTGGGATATACAATTATATTGTACATTGGTCTCATTTGTTATACACCTTATGTCTCCACAAGTAAGTACCTCGAGATTTTGATTAATGGCACATTTATTTCTGATACTTGCATATGAGCTTGCAATCTATACCTTTGTTACTCTTATTTATATCTAAGCTCTCCGCTTTACATATTCGGTACGTATTTCGTACTAACTCCCTTTCTTCGGGTGTTGTGTTTCATGCCCGCAGGTTCGAATGCACAGGAGAGAGATCCTCCAGCTTAGGATTCTGATTGCTGCTTAAAGTGCTCCCTTGCTTCGGAGCAGAGTCTAGGTATATTTACTTGTTTTACTTTTTTGAGTTCTGTACATTTGAGGGTATGATGGGGCCCTGTCCCATCCTTTGATTCAGTCTGTTTGTAGAGAGGTCTGTGGACGCCTGTGAGCGTGAGACATGTCAGTTTGTATAATATGTACTTATGCTAAGTATGTTGGGCAGTTTAACCGCAGCGGTGACCTTGCCGGCCTGCGTATATTTATATGTATTGGTACTGTTTACTGGGTGTTTTGTGTGCAGGTGGTTAGTTAGTAAAACAAAGGAAACTATGCCGAATTTTCTGTAAATTCGGGTGCCATTATAGTTGGGATTTGGTTAGTAGTGGTGTCTGGGTACCCCAATCGGGCACTAGTCACGGCCCACGGGGTTGGGTCGTGACAGAAGTGGTATCTTGGTTAGTAGTGGTGTCTGGGTACCCCAATCGGGCACTAGTCACGGCCCACGGGGTTAGGTCGTGACATATCTTCAAGAACTAAACTTCTAAAAACTCCACGTTAGTCCCCAAACTTCTCCTAATTAAACTAAATAAGGACACATGAAACTTAGCAACCTAAGGACACAAAAATCTAAGCAAGTCCCAAGTTTTTCCAAGAATAACACACTAGTCACAAATTTCATAATGGTTCCAAAACACCACAATACGGGTTCTAACATCCTTCCCCCCTTAAGAACATTCATCCCCGAATGTTAAACTAGCCTCACGGACCATGTAGACAACTTAAGGGGAGTTTCCTTCCCAACACTAACCAATCCATACCCGAACTCATGTCGAGATCCGTCATGTCTAACTCTAGTCTCACCCACTGCTGCAAACTTGCCTTCCTGGGCAACTGGAGTCCTTCTTAGAAACATTACTGAAAGTAAAAGATTATGTTAGATCAGGATCATCCTACTAACACGGCTCTATCACACAATCTAAGATCAGAAAGAAGAGTAACATCCTAAATGTCTGGTAGCCTCCCATTTATAGATGTGGTGCACGACACACCGATAGGCAAGACTCTACTAGACATGGTCTGTAGACACTCCGAGGACTAACTGCTCTGATACCACTTCTGTCA
>DF362181.1:2877-17869 GCA_000787875.1 Solanum virginianum
CCGACTTTATATTCATGATCAGGGGGAAAAATTGAGTAGGAGATGGGTATAAGCCTGATTTTAGAATACCCATAGAGAAAAATGAATTTCTCCAACTTTGTAATTCCGATGAGGGTCTACGACGCCTCTACGATGGGGACCTATCGCTGACCTGTGTATTTTGTGCCCTGTTTTTCCTGTTTTGGTCCAATGCCTTCGACTCTTGAGTCTAATCCTTCCTATATATAGAAACACCTATACTTAGCCATTTTTCAACCCTATATCATTCAAGACATTCCCCAAAATCCTCTCTAACACTTAACCAAATATTTCATTCAAATTCAAGTATCCTAAATTCATTTCATTTTTCAACCCTATATCATTCAAGACATTCCCCAAAATCCTCTCTAACACTTAACCAAATATTTCATCCAAATTCAAGTGTCCACAACTCATCTATGGATCTCAAGGAATTCATTCAAGCTTCAAGTTCTCATTCAAATCTTCATCAAGAAAATCCCCAAATTTAAGGTATGTGGGTTTCAACCATTGGGTCCTTTCACCAATGGTGCCCAACCTACCTTTGTAAGTAAATTGCATGTTTTCAAGTTGATTTATCTAATGGTATTTCTTATTATGAATTTGATTATGAATAATATTGGGGTTTCATAAAAATGTTGATTATTTAAGTATATTTTGAGCTATGAATCTATGATGAGATTTGATGAGGGGTTTTAATGTATCTTGCACGAGGGTGTTACCAAGTTTTGGTGGGGGAGATGTAACACCCTACACCTTACATATATTAGTACTACGCACGTGACCTGTGAGTCAAGTGACTTTATGATGATCAAAGTAATGTATGTGTGTGATGAATTCATGAAAAGTATCTATAGTGTTGCAAGTTGACCACGCCTTGTTGAGGGGGTGATATGCCTCAACCACTTTGATGGGGGTGCTATGTCCATCTACAATGTTGAGGGGTATTTACCTTGACCACTTTGATGGACATGTTGAGGGGTATATACCTTGCCCACTTTGGTGGGGGGTGACATGCCCATCTACCATGACTATGCCTCAACCACTATTATAGGGGGTGCTATGCCTATCTACCAGTTGAGGGTTATATACTTTGACAACTTTCATGAGGGGTGCTATGCCCATCTACCATGTTGAGGGGTATATACCTTGACCACTTTGATAGGGGTGACATGCCCATCTACCATGTTGAGGGATACATACCTTGACCACTATGATGGGGGTGACATGTCCATCTACCAATTAAGGGGTATATACCTCAATCACTTTCCAAGAGGGTGACATATCTTGGATTCCAAGTACTACTTTGCTTGTTCTATGATGATGGTCTCTTCTTACACATGTAATATATTTTATATAAGCATGTTTTACTTCAAGGTTTGATCATGCATGCCATATTATTATTATACTATCCATTGTCTATATTTATGCATTTTGACTATGTTGCCTATCTCTTATTGCATTGTATCCTACATACGTAGTACATTCAAATATACTAATACATACTCTATGCCTACATGATGTTACCATGTAGGAACCAAAGCTCCTCGCGACCATCCTTCATGTGGCTAGTTGTGGTATCCTGAAGATTAGCTTTAGTGAGTCCTCAACTTCGGTGAAACACCCCACACTTGCCTAGCAATGTCCCTATAATCGTAATTCCCTTATATCTAAAATTGGGGATATTTAAACACCCCTCCACTAGTTCAGAAAGACCCTATGATGCATTTCTTTAATATCTCAAAATCCATGTAGAATTTTGTAAATTTGACATCATATTCTTGTTCAGAGGGCAAAGTTGTTTGGAGGAACGACTACCTACAAGGTATACTTTATCTGTGCCAAGAAAATATTTGTTAGTGAAACTTCATAAAAATAGTAGCTGTCTGCGATAGGTCCGTGAAGCGGACCTGACACAGACTAGTTCAAAAGTTTTCAAAAATTATTCTTTTTACTACAGGGTAATTGGGTAATAACCCTATACCTATATACATGAAAATCCCTCATTGCCAAGCCATTTTGAGCCCTAAAATCCAACTAAAAACCTCTCAATTCCTCTCTACTCTTCATTAACTTCTTCATACATTCTTAAGGTTTTCAAGAAGTCTTGTTGGAATTCAAGGAATCCAAGTCAAGCCCCATGACCTCCTTAAGATTCAAGTGTCCCAATCTCTTTCTGGATCTAAGGATTTCATTCAAGCTTAAAGTCTCCATTTCAAATTTTTTCAAAAAACTCTCCAAAGTTAAGGTGTGGGTTTCAACTAATGGATCCTTTCACCCATGTTGGCCAAGCTTCCATTTTACATAAATTACATGATTCTAAGTTGATTTTACAAATGAGTTTCCTATTGTGAATATGACTATGAACTATGTTAGGGTTTCATGAAATTATGATTGTTTTAGCATGTTTTGAGCTATGAATCTAAGATCTGTTGTGATGTAAAAATAAAGATTTTTGATGTATATTGTTTAAGGGTATTACCAAGTATCTATTGATGGTTTTATGCTAAATTTTCTAGCATCTTGCCACTCTAGAATTGCATGGTTTTACACTAGTACTACACACCTTCCAAGTGTTTGGTAAAATGTCTGGTTATGATTTCTTGAGTAATTGAAGGTCCAATGTATGTCTTATGAGATTAATGACTTTATGATGATGAAATAAATGTGTATATATGATATTGAAAGGAATTTTTGTGTATGATGATGAAAGAATGTATGTATATAATGATGAAAGGAATGTAAGTACATGATTATGAAAGGAGTGTATACATATAATCTTATCTCAGTAGTGTTGGGGATGACCAAGCCTTATCTGAGAGGCTGTAGGCCCGGGTAACCATGTTGAGGGGTTTATACCTCGAGTCGTCTTGCTCGGGAGGTGGCAGGTCCGTGCAACCTTGTTGGGGGCTTGTACCTATCCACCTCGTTGGGGGTTTGTACCCATCAACCTTATTGGGCATTTGTACTCCATCAACTTTATTGGAGGGTTTGTACTCCATCAACCTCATGAAGGGGTTTGTACCACTTGCGCCTCTCCAAGGAGGTGGCAGGCCTTGGATTACACTATAATAGTCATTTCTTACACTTGTATTATGTTTTATATAAGCATGGTTTTACTTCAAGTATTACTCATACATGTTATATTGTTAGTATGTTATTCATTTCTTATGGTTATGCATTTTGCATATAATGCCTATCTCTTATTACATTGTATCCTACATACTTAGTACATTCAAATGTACTGATGCATACTCTGTGCCAACATGATATCACCATGTAGGAATTCGAGCTCCTATTGATTCTCCTCGTAGCTAGACGGATTGTTCAAGTTAACTTATGGTGAGTCCTCAAGTCTGGGGATAATATTTATCTTCTCTCAAGCTTATGTTTAGATTATGTCTTGTATGCTTGGATTACCTATTGCCATTATTATAAGGGTGAGCCCAGTTGTTTGTCTTGGCCCCCGCTAAGTTTCTAAAGTTTAGAGGTATTGTTGGACACGATATGTATTATGCTATGAGCTTTGACTCTCTCTTGACTCTTGTTGTTATGATGTGAATGATGTCCCTTAGTCCCTATTATCCCTATTTCTACTTTTATGTTGCTATTTTTATTGCTTTCGCGACCAAGGATACGTAATGATGCGCTAAGAGGCTTGCTTGGGGTACCTACAGGTTCCCCTTACGCGTGTTATATCTAGGTCCTAGGTTTGGGTCGTGACAAACTTGGTATCATAGCACTAGGTTATTAGGTCCTCGATGTCTGAGACACTGCATCAATTAGAGTCCTATTCATGGTTGTGAAGTGCATCACAACTAAGAATAGGAGGCTACGAGGCCTTTTAGAAAGCATTTCACTTCTTCCTGATCTATGTCATGCGATTCAATTAAGTCCCCTAGGGCTTATTGCTAATCCCTAACTGTTATATTATAGGATATATCTCAACCTACTTAGGATGGTTATGGCAAATATAGAGATTCAAAATGCTCTTTGGGTGTTAGATATAGCGATGACAAAATTGGCAACTCACCTCGATCAACAAGTGAGTGCTCCCGAGACTTCAAATGGTACGAGGAGACGTAAGGATACCAAAGTCCCAAATATAGAGGTGGTGGTGGTATGGTGCCTTATGCTAGGATCCCAAGATGTGGTAGAGACCATAATAGGCCATGCTTGAGAGGTACCAATGCTTGTTATTATTGTGGCGAGGAGGGTCACAAGATAATAAATTGCCCTCATAGACACAATGAGAGTAAAAGTGGCAATGATGGGATGATTCATCCTAGATGCCCAAAACGATGGGAGGAAATATGGTGGTACATGTTGGAGGAACACGGATACATGCTTTAAGTGTAGTAAGATGGGCCACAAAATTCTAAATTTCCGTTATACTCAAGACAAAGGTAAAGGTGGTCATGTTGATCAAGTGACTCAAGAAGGAGATGAGGTGTCCGATTTTACTACCAGTATATTAAAATTTTCTTTGTCTTTGATGTGTGTGCATTGATGGGCTCGGGTGCCACTATCTCTTTCATTATTCTTTTGGTTGCTAGCGGGTTTCACGTGTGTTCCAAAATCTCTTTGATGTCAATCTCATTAGTGAGCCTATTACTGTTTGAAGGTTTATAGGTGTTGTTCCCTATTTATATTGCATTGGGTCTTGCCTTATGACTTATTGGGCTTAGTGTGGTGGATTTTGATACTATACTTGGGTGGGGTAGTTGTGTTGGTGTTGTATCCCCATTAAATGTAGGGCTCGTAGAGTTTTATTTCGATTCTCTATTAAATCCATCTTTAAGTGGGGCTTGTTAAGTGGTTGCAAAGAGGTAGGTCTATTTCTTGTACTATGGTATGCTTGATCTCTAAGGGTTGCATTCTTTCTCTTGTGGGGGTTAGGGGTGTTGAACCTAAGTTATTTCTATTTGAATTATTTTGGGTGGTAGATGAACTCTCGAATGTCCTTTTCGATAATGTGGATTCGGGTAAGTATCTTTTGGTTTGGCTAGTACACTGATTATTTCTATAAGCCTCATAAATATTAGACCCTACCTTATTATGTTTATGATGGCTTGGGTGATGATAGGTTGGTTTGCCCTCGGGAGTGACGGGGTGCATGTGAGTCATTTGAGGGTAGTAATACAAGGTTTAGGAGAGGAAGTTATGTGCTAAGGAGGAGGGATGTGAGTTTGGTGGCAAGAGGTTTCCTTCTTAGGTCTTGTGATGCCAGGTGATGGTCTTAGGCTGGACCCTAATAAAACGAAGGTGATTAGAGATTGGCCTAGACCTTTAAACCCATCGCATATTAGGAGCTTCTTAGGCTTAGCGGGTTTTTACCAAAGGTTGTGAGTAGGTTTCTTTCTATTGCTTCGCATGTGGTTTAGTTAACCCCGAGTAAGGCTCATTTGAGTGGGTCGATTAGTGTGAATAGCATTTCTAAAACTCTAAGGGTTAAGCTTGTGTCCACTCCTATCTTGGCTCTACCAGGAGGATTGGAAGGGGGTATTTGATTATTGTGATACTTCGAAGAATTGGTTTGGGTTGGAGGCCTTAGGGTGGTCTGGCTACTTGTATATCATGCTTCCAATAAGTGTAGGGACCATAAGGTTGTAATATGATGGTTAAGGATGGATGATCCATTTGGTCAACTATGATGGACATGATGCTTCTCTAAGATTGATTTTGGTTTGGGTTAGTCTGTAAGTGAGGATGAGGGTAGGTGATATCCCTAAGTGTCTTTTTGGACTAGGAATGAGCATTTGAGTAGTGGTGGAGTTGTTTTGTTGACTTATGCACTGGCTATGTTTAAGGGTTTCGTGAATAGGCTCTTAAAACCTTACCTTAGCATGTTTGTGGTGACCTCTAGTGGTGGAGCATTGAATTATGTAGAGCTTGTGAACCATTTGGGATAGTGTTGCAAGTTTTGGGGGATGAGATGTTGTTTGCTAAATATGATAGGTGTGATTTAAGGATAACAAAAAGGTGGTTAGAACTCTGCGAGGACTATGATATGAGTGTGCATCGCTTTTCCCTAATAAGGCTAAGGTTGTGATCGGTGCTCTAAGTAGGGTGCCTATGGGTAGCCTAGCATATGTTGTTGGTGGTGATAAGGAGGTGGCTAGGGAGGTCCATCGGTTGGCTAGATTGGGAGTTAGGTTGGAAGGGGTTGGTAATAGTGGTATTGTTATTGTTGATAGTTCTAAATCTTCATTGGTTTATGAGGTAAGACCAAAGCAAGATCTTGACCCCTCCTTATTACAATTGAAGGCCTTGGTGAAAGAAGGTAAGGCGGAGGTTTTCTCCCAAGGGGGAGATGGTGCCCTTATATACCAAGGTAGGTTGTGTGTACCTTGTGTTGATGGCTTGAGAGAAAGGATCCTCGATGAGGCCCATAATTCTTCTTATTCTATTCACCCTGGTTCTACCAAATGTATAGAGACTTGAGGGATGTGTATTGTTGGGGAGGCATGAAGAAAGACATTGCAAAATTTGTGTCTAGTTGCCATAGTTGCCAACAAGTCAAAGCCAAACATCAAAGGTCGGGTGGCCTAACCCAAGACACAGAGATTCCTACTTGGAAGTGGGACGAGATTAATGTGGACTTATGGTTGGAATGATCATCTTACATTGGTTGAGTTTGCCTACAACAATAGCTATCATTCTAGCATCGGTATGGCTCCTTTTTAGGATCTTTATGTCAGACATTATAGATCACCGGTTGGGTGGTTTGAAGTTGGAGAAGTGGCTACGATGGGACCAGATCTAGTTATAGAGGCTCTTAAGAAGGTTAGGATGATCAGTGAAGGATTGGAGATGGCCCAAAGTCGTCAAAAGTCCTATGTCAATGAGAGGAGAAAGTATCTTGAATTTAAAGTTGGTGATTGGGGTTGTTTGAAGGTTTCACTCAAAAAAAGTGTGGTTTGCCCTGGTAAAGAGGGAATTGAGTTCATGGTTGAGAGTCTTCATAGGGAGTCGGAGAAGATTAGTGAGGTTGTATTCGAATGGGGAATGCCTTGGGACAAGAATATGTCTCGTCTGGTTCTTCATGTTTCTAAGATTGAGGAGGTGTGTTGGTGATTCGAGTGTTATAAGACTCTTGAGGTGATGGACATTGCGGAGGATGGGTTGACTTATGAGGAGGTCTGGTGGAGAAGTTGGGTGGATATGAGTAAAGGTTGATTGATAAGGATGTAGTGTTCCTCAAGGCATTTTGGAAGAGTCTTCAAGACGATAGTTTCTCTCGGGGAGCCAGAGCGGGCATGGAAAAGTGATATCCAGACCTCTTTCATTCTATTCAAGCTTATGATAATATATCAAGCCCTTTTTTGTGATTTCAAGTCTTATGTTGACCTTTATGTCATTTGCATGCATTCACATTTATGTTAACAAGTTCATGATGATTTTTGACACGGGTTAAGCTTGTGTCCACTCCTATCTTGGCTCTCTTATGTATCAGCTCTTATGTCATTTGCATGCATTCATGTTTATGTTGACAAGTTCATGGTAATTTTGACACTTATGTTGAGATTTTTGAAAATGGTGTCTAAATGCATTGTTGCATTCTTGTTGGGGCTGATTTCTTCATGATTACTCTTCTTATGTATGTTTCTTCGACATACAGGGATGACTGTTCCTAAGGGGGAGATATTGAAACTCCTTACACTTGCCTAGGAATGGCCCCATAATAATAATTCCCTTATATCTCAAATCGGGGATATTTAAACACCCCTCCACGTAGCTCGGGAAAACCCTATGATGCATTTATTTAATATCTCAAATTTCATGCAGAATTTTGCAAATCCGACCTTATATTCTTGTTTAGAGGGAAAGATTGAGTGGAAAAATGAGTACGTACAAGGAATACTTTGTTTGTGCCAAGAAAAATATTTTTTGGTGAAACTTCGTAGATACAGTAACTGTCCGCAATGCGAACCTGACGTAGACTAGTTCAAAATTTTCCAAAAGTTGTTCTTTTTACTCCAGGGTAATTGGTTAATAACCCTACACCTATATACACGAAAATCCCTCATTACCAAGCCCTTTTGAGCCCTAAAAACCAACCAAAAACCTCTTAATTCCTCTCTAATCTTCATCAAATTCTCTATCCATTCTCAAAGTTTTCAAGAAGTCTTGTTGGAATTCAAGGAAACCAAGTCAATTCCGAAGACCTCCTCAAGTTTCAAGTGTCCCAATCTCTTTTCGATCTAAGAATTTCATTCAAGCTTAAAGTCTCCATTTCAAATCTTCTTCAAGAAACTCTCAAAAGTCAAGGTATATGGGTTTCAACCAATGGGTCCTTTCACCCATGGTGGCCAAACTTCCTTTTTACATAAATTACATGATTTTAAGTTGATTTTACAAATGGGTTTCCTATTATGAATTTGACTATGAACTATGTTGAAGTTTCATCAAATTGTGATTGTTTTAGCATGTTTTGATCTATGAATCTAAGTCCAATTGTGAGGTTCGATGAATGGTTTTGATGTATATTATTTGAGGGTGTTACCAAGTATCAATTGATCATTTTACACTAAATTTTCTAGCATCATTCCACTCTTGAATTGCATGTGTTTACACTAGTACTACACACCTGCCAAGTGTTTGATAAAATGTCCAGTTATGATTTCTTGAGGAATTGAAGGTCCAATACATGTCTTATGAGATGAATGACTTTACGATGATGAAATAAATATGTGTTTATAATGATGAAAGGAATATATGTATATGATGATGAAAGCAATATATGTATATAATGATGAAAGGAATGTAGGTATAAGATGATGAAAGGAGTGTGTATATATAATATTATCTTAGTAGTGTTGGGATGACCAAGCCTCATTCAGGAGATTATAGGCCCAGGTAACCTTGTTGAAGGGTTTATACCTCAATCGCCTCGCTCGGGATTTGGCAGGCTCGTGTAACCTTATTGGGGGTTTATACCCATCAACCATGTTGGGGGTTTGTATCTATCAACCTTGTTAGGGGGTTTGTGCTCCATCAACCTTGTTGGGGGGTTTGTACTCCATCAACCTCATGAAGGGGTTTCTACCTCATTCGCCTTTCCAAGGAGGTGGCAGGCCTTGGATTGCACTATAATGGTTACTCCTTACACTTGTATTATGTTCTATATAAGCATGGTTTTACTTTAAGTATCACTTATACACGTCATATTGTTAGTATGCTATTCATTGCTTATGATTATGCATTTTTCCTATGATGCCTATCTCTTATTGTATTGCATCCTACATACTTAGTACATTCAAATGTACTAATGCATACTCTATGCCTACATATAGGAATTAGAGCTTCTATTGATTATCCTCGTGGCTAGATGGATTGTTAAAGTTAGCCTATGGTGAGTCCTCAAGTTTGGGGATAATATCTATCTTCTCTCATGCTTATGTTTAGATTATGTCTTGTATGTTTAGATTGCCTATTGCAATTATTATGAGGGTGAGCCCGGTTGCTTGTCTTGGCCCCGCTAAGTATCTAAAGTTTAGAGGTGTTGTTGGACACGATATGTATTATGTTATGAGCTTTGGCTCTTTCTTGACTCTTGTTGTTATGATATTAATGATGTCTCTTAGTCTCGATTATCCCTATTTCTACTTCTATGTTGCTATTTTTATTGCTTCCGCGACCAAGGATCCATAATAATGTGTTAAGAGGCTTTTTTGGGGTCCCTTCGGGTTCCCCTTGTGCAGTGTCATGTCTAGGCCCTAGGCTTGGGTCGTGACATTCGAGGATACTTGCTATTCTACTCTTGCTTATGTTATTTCTTTATGTTGAATTCTTGATACTATGAGGGTGAGCTCGAAAAGTGTCTTGGCCCCCGCCCTATCTATGCTAGAGGTGTTGTTGGGCAAGTAATGTAATTATGCTTGAGCTTTGACTCTTCTATGATTTATGGTATTAAAGACTCCCCTTAGTTCCTTTCCCTTATTTGTACTCTCTTGTTGTTGTTTAATTACTTTCACGACCAAGGATTGTAAATGATATGCTAAGAGGCTTGTTTGGGTTTCCTTGAGGTTCCCATTCATCGTGTCACATCTAGGCCCTAGGCTTAGGTCGTGACATTATGCATCTTGTCTAATTATGGATCATGGCCCTTTGTTGCATTGCATCCGACAAACTTCGTACATTCCAAGTACTAATGCATACTTTTTTCCTTCATAATCTAACCATCTACGGACTAGAGCTCCTATTCATCCTCCTCCTCTATGCTGGTAGACAGTGTGATTGAAGCTTGCTATTGGTGAATCCTCTACTTCTAGGACAACATCCATTTTCTTTTTGTTTTTGTTTAAGACTTATTTATTTATGGATATTTACTTTGGGGGTGAGCCCAGGAGATGTCTTGGTTCTCGTTTTACTCTAGTTTAGAGGTGTCATTAGGATATATGGATATGTATGTTATGATCTGGACTCCTATTTTGCTTATGTAATTATGGAAGAATTCCCTTAGTCCTTGTTCTACTTTTTATACTTGTTGTATGATGATGATGAGATGAAAGTCCTAAGCCCCTACTTAACCCCATAGCATGAGTCATGCTTACCCGTCCCTTAATATTTATTTGCTATGTATCCATGCTAATCCTCTTCCCTATAACATTCCTATAGCGTGAGTCCAAAGTCGTGCCTCCCTTTGAATTATTTGTTACTTGCTTATTATTTGATTATGTTTTCACAACAAAGGATGTCATATGCATGCTTAAGAGGCTTGTTTGGGTGCCCCATTCGTCATTTCACGTCTAGGCCGTAGGCTTGGATTATAAAAAACTTAGTATCAGAGCACTAGATTTGTAAATGGTCCATGAAAATCTAACATACTGCATCAAGTAGAGTCTTGTTCATGGCTATGAAGTGAGCCACAACTATGCATAGGAGGCTATGAGATATTTAGGAAATACCTTACTTCTTCATGATCTATGTCATGCGATAGAGGTAAATCCCCTAAGGTTTATGTTTTATTCCTATTTGTCATATTTTATAATATGCCTCAGACCTTTCAAAATGGTAGACAAGATGGTAACCATCCTCCACTTGATGATCAACCTCTCAACAATGACATCAATGCAGAGATTCTTAGTGCCTTATGGCTATTGACCAATGTTGTGGCAGTCAATTAAACCTATAGGCAAGTACCCATAGGATTATGGCTGACAAAAAAGGGAGAGGAAGGATAAGCAAGCCCGAGTATATGGTGTTTGATCTTTTATTGGTGTTTTAGCACCCAAGTACAAAAAAGAAAAGATAACCTTTTTCCATTTTTCAAAAGTGTGGTAAGAGACATCAAGGAAAGTGCTTGGTCATCACTGACGGTTGTTTCAAGTGTGGCAATATTTGGCTTAAGATGAGGGTTTGTTCCGTGGACTTCCAGGACGAAAGAAGAAATGCTCGATTTGATGGTAGACTTTCACATACTAAGCTCGATGGTAATGGTGAATGAAATCCTCTTAGGTGTCCAAAATAAGAGAGGAATCATGGCGGCCCATGATTGGGAAACACGGGTACATGCTTTGGGTGTGGCATGATAGATCATAAGATCGTTGATTGTCCATATGCTCAAAAAAAGGTAAAGATGATCGTCCTGGGGGAGATAATGTAAGACCCCACTTATGTGGGTAGGAGTGATGCAAGAAATAAGCTTGGAAAATTTAAACTATTGATGTTTATGAAGGGGACTTATGGCTTGTAAGGTGGAGTATGGCCCATAATGTGGGTCTTGTATAACCTGGCAGACAGGATTAAAGCTGGACCTTTCTGAAAGTTCAATATACAATTCATCATACGACCTGTAAAGTGCTCTACGAGTTGTAAAGGGGCTCATAGAATGGGAATCAAAGGAAGGAAATCTCTAAAGTATTTGAAAGGGGTCATCAGACAAAACCCTATCTACGGCTAGTAGAACTATCTATGAGTCATAGATCCTGTCGTAGAGTTTTGTGACATATCCCAGTAACTCAAATTTCATGACCCTTAGTTTATGAAAGGTACATCCACGACTCGTAGAATACTCTATGGCCCGTAGACAGGGTCTTATAGATCCATCTAGGATATTAATAAGGTAAATTTGACCTTTCTCTCATCTTCTAAGTCCAAACTACATCGTTTTGACCCCACTTGTGTCCCTTATCAGCTTATATAACCCTAATACATCTCATTCTTCCTCATTCCATAAACCCTAACTCCCTAAACCCTCTCAGGCACTCTCAAGTACCTACAAGGCTTCTAGCAAGAAGGTGCAAGCTAGGGTTCTGAATTCCTCATCATCCTCACAGGTTCTTCTGTCTCCTCTCATTAAGGTATGTGGATTTGATCATGGAAACCTTCCTTCCTACAAGACAAACCAATCCTTTTCTTAAACTACATGGATTTATGGATTTATGGATTATTTTATAGGTATTCATGAACTCTTGCTTATGATAATATTATTATACATTGTACACATGAATTCTATTTTAGTTCTTCAAGGAATGATGATTTATGCTAAAATATTGTTGGGGTTTTCACGATACTCAAACAAGGTTTTTACTATTGTAATGGTGGGCTAATTTGGATAACCTTAAATGAGTTGATTTTACTCCTATCTTATCTGATACTCTTGAATTGCATGGTTTTAAGTGCATATCCATGTACCCACCATGTTTGACTAAGGTTACATGATGAGAATTCAATGTGAATGAATGATTATTACATGAATTTCAAGACAAGTATGTTATGATAAATTATGGGCTCCCAAGCATGTATTAAACTCATGAAAAGTTTCAATGATTTGCAAGTAAGATATTGAGCCCTTATTCTATTTTTTCACCCTCATGTGTAATGCAATGCCTACTAGAAGGGGTTATGACCTATACTATATTTTTACCCTCTAGTACAAGGTATATGACACATTTAAGGGTTATGCCTATTGCAATCTCTAACCTCATGAATAATACAATGCCTACTAGAAGGGGTTATGACCTATGCTATATTTTTTACCCTTTAGTACACATTATATGCCACGTGTAGGGGTTATGTATTTGAATGAGCTACTCATGCTATGTTATCATGTTTTATAAGTTATGGAAGCTATGACTAAATCTATGATTATTTCAAGTATTCTGTGGGATTAGATATAGCACCAAAAAGAGGCTTAAGGTAGAGGCTAGAACTAAGTAGTCCTTATATAAAGTCTTGGTCTCTTAACTATATGCCACCGTAGGTTTATATTATTTCCCTAAATGGGATTTTACTAGTGGATCCAACTAGGTTATGACTCACTATGTGGGTTTATGCTTGGTTTACCTAGGCAAGTAGACCACTCCTTCATTCTGTATGGAGTGTACATCGAAATTCAAAGTAGTAGCTCACTTGGTTTTATATTTTTGTTAGGGTCTTCTCCCACATATGTATGATATATTGTGCAAGTTTGATTATCTTTGTGCATGTTTTAACTGAAAAATTGATCATACAAGTCATATTGAGCTTATGTCCATTGACTATGATTATGCATCTTGATTATTATGGCTTATGATCCTTGTTGCATTGCACCCCGCATACTTAGTACATTCCAAGTACTGACATTTTTTTTTCTACATAATCTCACCATGTAGGGCTCGGAGCTTCTATTCATCCTCCTCCTCCACGTGGTTAGCCAAATCATTGAAGATTGCTATTGGTGAGTCCTCCACCTCAAGGATGACATCCACTTTACTTTCATGCTTGTTAAGACTTACCTATTTTCAATTTTTTTCATCTCTTGAGGGTGAGCCTGGGAGGTGTCTTGCCCCGTTCGACTTATACTAGAGGTATTGTTGGATGTGGAAGTTATGTATCGAGCTTGACTCTTATTATCTTTATATAATTATAAAGACTTCCCCTAGTCCCATTTCCTTAGATGCTATGTGATATGTGCTCCTTTCACTTTTATGCTTCCGCTAAAACCAATGATGTGTCATGCATACTTAAGAGGCTTGTTTGGGGACTCCATTTAGGTTCCCTTTCGCCGTGTCATGTCTAGTCCCTAAGCTTGGGACGTGACAAGCTTGGTAGCCGAGCACTAGGCTTAAAATGATCCTCAGAAATCTAACACACCACATCAAGCAGAGTCTCATTCATGGTTGTGAAGCATGCCACAACTATGAATGGGAGGCTGTGAGGCATCTTAGGAAATGGCTCACTTCTTCATGATCTACATTGTGCCTTAGATTTAAAACAAGGTTTACTTCCCTAATGGATGGTATTTTCCTCTTATACATCATGCCACAACCAAAGAGTATGGCTCACAGAGCTCTCTCTCCTATATAAGGTCTAGCCCATCCGGCTCCTCAAGCTCCCCAAGAGGAAAGGGTTACACATGTAAAATACCAAAATGTCATGTACATGTTGGCACAACCCGTCACCAACCAATTGAACCAAGGATACCAAGCTCCACATGCTCCCACCCCAGCTTCGAGAGTTACGGATTTCACAAGGATGAACCCTTTAGAGTTTCATGGCTCCAAGATGGAGGAGGACCCCAAGAATTTATTGATGAGATTTAGAAAGTGCTTGTTGTTATGGGGGTGAGTTCGAAGGATAAGGCGAAATTTTTAGCATACAAACTCAAGGGTTTTGCACAAGTTTGGGTTACTCAATGGAAACTTGAGAGAAGGAATGATGAGCCCATTCCATTGGAGGAATTTAAGGCCGCCTTCCTCAACTGATTCTTTCCTATTAAATTGAGAGTGGCAAAGATGATGGAGTTCATGAATCTCAAGCAGGGCTCTATAAGTGTGAGGGAGTATTCCCTTAAGTTCATCAAGCTTTCTAAATATGCTCCTCACTTGGTCGCCGACTCTAGGGAAGGGATGAATAAGTTTGTGTCGGGGGTAACTGGCTTGGTGAATGAAGAATGTCACACTGCTATGCTTGTAGATGATGTGGACTTGTCTCGACTCATGACTTATGCAGAGAAACTTGAAGACCCTCATGTGTAATGCAATGCCTA
>DF362181.1:23888-45242 GCA_000787875.1 Solanum virginianum
TGATCTTACATGTTTTAACTGAAGCATTGATTATACAAGTCATATTGCGCTTATGTCTATTGACTATGATTATGCATCTTGATTACTATGGCTTATGATCTTTGTTGCGTTGCACCCTGCATACTTAGTACATTCTAAGTACTAACGCATACTTTTTCCTACTTGATCTCACCATTTAGGGATCGGAGCTCCTATTCATCCTTCTCCTCCACGTGGTTAGCCAACTAGTGAAGATTGCTATTGGTGAGCCCTCCACTTCGGGGATGACATCCATTTTACTTTCATGCTTATTAAGACTTAACTATATTAGATTTTCTTTTATCTCTTGAGGGTGAGCCCGAGAGATGTCTTAGCCCCCATTTCACTTATACTAGAAGTGTTGTTTGATATGAAAGTTAGAGCTTGACTATTATTATCTTAATATAGTTATGAAGACTTCCCCAGTGCCATTTCCCTTAGATTCTATATGATATGTGCTCCTTTCTCTTTTATGCTTCCGCTAAAACCAATGATGTTTCATGCATACTTAAGAGGCTTATTTGGGGATTCCATTCAGGTTCCCTTTCATTGTGTCACGTCTAGGCCCTAGGCTTGGATCATGATAAACATAGTGCTCATGAAACTAAAAAGGCACAAGGTGGTGCTAGGGGTGGTGGTGCTACTATTCCTAAGTGTCGAATGGTGGGAAGAACTATGGAGCCATTTGCTAGAGGGGGATAGGTAGTTGTTTTGGTTGTAGAAAAATGGGGCACAAAATTCCTGAGTGTCCTTATGTTGCTACAAAAGGTAAGGAAGGGTATCCTCATAGTCAAGTGATTCCAAGAGGGAAAGTACAAGAAGGTGCCCAAACTCTAGGAGAAGGTTTATGTGGAAACTAATTCAATGATATTCAAGAGAGGCAAGAGTTGGTGGAGGCATCCAATGATGCTACTAATATTTTAAAGGTTTATGATTATGATGTGTATGCTTTGTTGGATCCAGGTGCCACTCTCTCTTTCATTACTCCATTTGTTACTATTTAGGCTTGGTCTGTACCCAGAATTGTTATGTGGACCCTTTGAGGTGTCTACCCTCTTTGGTGAGTCTATTATTACAAGAAAAGTCTATAAGGGTTGTCTTATATCAATACTGCATAAAGTCTTACCTTGTAATTTTCCTGAGCTCGACATGGGAGATTTTTACATTATTCTTGGGATATATTGATTACAAGCTTCCACTAATGTAGAACACATAAAGTTCAAACTTCCTAGTGAACCCTTTGTAGAGTGGGAAGGTCATGATTCGGGGGTTAAGGATAGGTTCATCTCTTGTCTAAAGGCCCAAGAAATGATTTCTAAGGATTGCATTTATCATATTATAAAGGTGAAGGATATTGAGTCTAAAGCTCCTCCTATTGAGTTGGTTTCAATGGTCAATGAATTTCTTGATGACATTCCTAATGAACTTCCTGGTATTCCTCCCAAAAGTGAAATATATTTTTGTATAGATCTCCTCTTCGATACTGAACCCATTTTCATTCCTCCCTATCATATGGCCTCGGCAAAATTGAAGGAGTTAAAGGATCAATTGAAAGATTTGTTGAAGAAAGGATTAATTAGGCCGATCAAGTATCCTCCACCAAGGATAGATGACCTATTTGACCAATTTCAAGGGGCTAGTCATTTTTCTAAGATCGATATCCTACCAATAATATTTATGGTCGGATCTTATGAATATGGCCATTAATCTTGTCTAGATATGATTGTAATAGTATTCATTGATAGCATCTTGATTTATTCCTAGAGTCAAAGAAGAGCATGTGAGACATTTGAGGTTAGTGGTGCAAACCTTGAGGGAAGTAAAGTTGTTTGCTAAGTTTGATAAATGTGAGTTTTTGTTAAAATTAAAGCAATAAGAAACTGGCCTAGACCATGAACCCTATGGAGATTAGGTGTTTCTCGGGCCTAATGTGGTATTATAGAGTCTTTGGTGAAGGGTTCTCCTCTATCTCATCTCCATTGATTAAGTAACTCAAAAGAAAGTGATGTTTGTGTAGATGGATGAATGTGAGCGGAACTCCCAAACTTTAAGGGATAAGCTTACATCCGCTCTTACTTTGGCTTTATTAGAAGGGTTAGAAGGGTTTGTTATCTATTGTGATGGTTTAAGAATTAGTTAGGGTTGGGTTGGATGAAACAAAAAATAGAGTTATGGTGGTTATAGATGGTTCCAAGTCTTCTTTGATTGAAGAGGTCAAATCTAAGAAGGACCTTGAACCTGTTGTGTTAGAGTTGGAAGCATTAGTGATGGATGATGATGTGCTGCCAAAATACAGCACTTTTGATACTTAAAACATAGAATTTTGTGTGTTCTCAAAGTGATTTTAATGGGTTTTATGTGTTTTTATTTTTGTTTTTTCAGGATTATAGGATTTGGCATGATTTTGGGCTAAGTGTGCAGTTGTTCCAGTTTTTGCTATTCTATAACACTCTATACGAGCCGTGGAAGTTTCAGTGAGTCGTAGAGTGGGGTTCATAAGTAGATCCATAAGTTTGAATATGGCTCATAGAAAGGTCTCATAGAAGTTGTGCCCAGAATTTAAGAATGAAGTCCAAAAAGTCCCAATACGGGCCGTAGAACGTAGTCTGGCCCATATGTCCGCTCCTATTGCCTGCGAATCTAGTTTCCCTATTTTGTTTGGATTTGTATTTTAAGTAATATAAATAGATTTATTAGGCTATTTTCAGTAGAGAAGAGGGGAGAACAACCAAAAACATTGAGAGAAGTGTTTGGAACATTGTTTTGTGATTCTAATTCATACTTTGTGATTTCCATTGAAGAGTTGGGATTTATTGTTCTTAATTCATCATTGCAAGTGCTCGAATATGTTATTCTATATCATGATTCTTACATCTACAATGATAATGTGTAGCTAAATCCACAACTAGGTTGTGGAAACCATGAAAAATCTAACAAGGTAAAACTGGATAATTCATAATTCTTGGAAAGTGTGTGTGCATGTATTAATTAATTCTCTTTGTTTTGATTGCTTTTTAATGCTGGCCAATGTTAGAACTCACCTAGTTGTTATTGACTGGATCAAGGTAGTAATAATTAGGAAAAGAGATTAATTAATAGGATTCCATCGATTTCTTCACATCTAATCAACCAAACTGGATCAAGGGGAGGCTGTACTTGGACAATAGGTAAGGTTAGTAATGTCACACTGTGGGGATGGATTAAATCACATAGTAAAATTTACCTCTCGTCTGGATCAAATTGTTTTGTAAACTTAACTTACCATTCTATATTTAACACACTAGAAAAGAATGAGATTATCTGGTAATACCAAGTTAGGGAATCATAGGGGAAAAAATACCCTAGTTACTCTTCTTACTAATTTCACAACACTTGTGCTAGTTTTGGATTACTTCCTGCCAATTACAACATCTCACCAACCCCCAGCATTTTGGGACATAAGTAGGTTAATTAACTTGAATTGTTTGAAATTACTCTGAGTCTACTATATTCTTTGTGGATTCGACCCTAACCATGCTTAGGTTATATATCTCGACAACAATCGCTTTAACCTTCAAAAAGGAGGTGTAGCTTGGACAACATCAAGATTTTGACGCCGTTGCCAGGTAATACGACCAGACTTGTTTAATTTGAGTAATTTGTAAATTAATCCTTATTTCCCTCATTTTATGTTTTTTATTATTTTTGTTTTGTTTCAGCGTACAGGTGTAGTGTATGCACAACACTCGAAATCGAGGCATACCCTTGACTATATTTGAGCCTGAGATCTAAAGGATGCTGAGAAAAATAGCCTAGGACAATATGCACAATACGGCAACAAATGTAGTGAATGCAACACTGAACAAGAACCAGAATGTTCTCCAAAGTGAGAACAATAATGACCCTTCTAACTCTGGTTGAGGATATTGATGCACCGCCAAAGGATCTTCATGTCGCAGCTCATACATGGAATCAATATCAACTTGATCCTATGGCAATGGATTCACTGCTGCTATTGTGTCACCATGTCATGACCAAATCCTAGGACCTAGACGTGACAGGCAAGTGGGAACCCAAAGGGGACCCCAAACAATCCTCTTAGCATATCATTTGTACATCCTGGGTTACGGAAGTAATTTACCAACAACAAGAGAGTAAAATAAGGATGAAGGGACAAAGGAAAATTTTAGATAACCATTAACAAACAAAAGTCAAGAACATAGCATAATTACATCGCTTGTCCAATAATACCTCCAACCATAGACTTGAGTGGGGGCCAAGACACTTTTCGGGCTAACCCTCATAGTATCAAGAGTTCAACAAGAAATAACATAAGCAAGAGTAGAATAGCTATTGTCTCCAAACTTGAGGACTCACCAAAGATTATCTTCAAGATACCATAACTAGCCATGAGGAGGATGATTGTGAGGAGTCACGGTTCCTACATGATAACATCATGTAGGCATAGAGTATGTGTTAGTACGTTTGAATGTACTAAGTATGTAGGATGCAATGTAACAAGAGATAGGCAACATGGTCAAAATGCATAAACATAGGCGACGGGTAGTATAATAACAATATGGCATGCATGATCAATACTTGAAGTAAAATATGCTTATATGAAACATATTACATGTGTAGGAAGAGACCATCATCATAGACCAAGCAAACTAGTTCTTGGAATCCAAGGCATACCACTCCTTGGAAGGCGATTGAGGTATCTACCCATCAATTGGTACTACGGGCATACCACCCCCCGACAAGGCGATTGAAGTATCTACCCCTTAATTGGTAGTACAAGCTTACCACCCTCCAACAAGGTGATTCAGGTATCTGCCCCTCAATTGGTGGGCTTACCAACCCCCGACAAGGCGATTGAGATATATACCCCTCAAAATGGTAGTATGGGCATAGTCCCTCCCTCCCCAACAAAATAGTTGAGGCATATCACCCCCAAGGTATGGTCAAATTGCAACACCATAGATACTTTTCATGAAATCATCACAAACAAACATTCCTTTCATCATGATAAAGTCTCTTGGCTCATAAGCCATACAATAGATTATCAATAACTCTATAATCCATAACAGGACATTTTATCAAACACTTGGTGGGTGTGTAATGCTAGTTTAAGATCATGCGATTCAAGAGTAAAAATCATGTGAGAAAACTTAATGTATATCAACCCACCAACACTTGGTAACACCCTCATGCAAGATACATTGAAACCCCTTATCAAATCTCATAATAGATTATGGATTCAAGATTTTATGAAACCCCAACATAGTTTATAATCAAATTCATAGTAAGAGATACCCATAGATAATGTAATTTGAAAACATGTATTTTACATAAAAAAGAAGGTTGGGCACCATGGGTGAGAGTACCCAATGGTTGAAACTCAGATACCTCAAATTTGGGGATTTTCTTGATGAAGATTTAGATGAGAACTTAAAGCTTGAATGAATTTCTTAAGATCCGGAATGAGTTTGGGACACTTGAATTTGGGTAAAATATTTGGCTAAATGTTAGAGAGGGTTTTAGGGAATGTTTTGAATGATATGGGTTGAAAAATGACTAATTGTAGGTATTTTTACTCATAGGAAGGCTGGGGCCTAGGAACCCAAGGCCTTAGACGAACAGGAAAAACTAGCACATATGCATAGGAGGGCTTAGGCTCAAGGACCCAAAGCCTTAGGCCGAGCCAGTGAAATTGGCAACAAAATACACATCTCTGAGATGGGTCAGCATCGTGGAGGTGTTGCGGACCTTCACTGGAAATTGCAAAGTTGTCGAAATTCATTTTTCGCTATGGATCATCTAAAATCGGGGTTATACCCATTGCCTACTGAATTTTGCCCATGATCAAGAATATGAAGTCGGATGTTTGATATCACATATGGATTTTGAGATATATGGAAATTATGATTATAGGCATTGCCGTGGCACATTCTTGGGCACTTTTTGGGGCATTTCAATATCTCCCCTTTGGAATATTCATCCCCGATTGTCGATGAAATGTACATAAGAGAAGTAATCAAGATAATTTCAGCCCAACACATGAGTGCAACAAATGCATTTAAACATCACCTCAAAATATCTCAACATAAGTATCAAAATACCATAAACTTGCCAACATAAACATGAATGCATGCAAATGACAAAAGGGATGAAACTTAAGACTTGAAATCACATAGAAGACTTAAAATTAGTACCCTAGGCTTGAGTAGAATGGAAGAGATAGGGATATCGCTTTTACACGTCCACCTCAGATTCCCAAGTGGCACTTTCAACTTGTTGATTTCTGCAAAGAGCTTTGACGGAAGCAACATCCTTATTCCTCAACCTCTTCACTTGTCTATCCAAAATTTCTACCGAAACCTCTTCATAAGACCAAAATTGTCTTCAACAACACCCACCACATCTAAAGGCGCAATAGCACTAGGGTCACCCACACACTTCCTCAACATAGACATATGGAAGACCGGATGAACCATACTCATATCATTGCACAACTCTAACTCATAGACCACCTTACAAATCCTCCTTAACACTCGATAAGGACCCATGAATCTTGGACTCAGTTTACCCTTTTTACCAAAATGAACTGCACCCTTCATGGGTAAGACCTTCAAATAGACCTAATCATCAACCTTAAATTCAAGATCTCTTCTCCTCACATCAGTATAGGACTTTTGTATACTTTGGGTTGTTTTCAATCATTCCCTTATCATCCTCACCTTCACCATGGCCTTCATAACCAAATCCTGGCCTGACAAAGCCATCTCCCCCACCTCAAAAAATCTAGCAGGGGACCAACAACGTCTACCATAGAGAGCCTCAAAAGGAGTCATACCAAAGCATGAATGATAAATATTGTTGTAAGGAAACTCAACGAGTGGAAGGTGTTCATCCAACTACCTTTAAACTCCAAAACATAATCTATAAGCATATCCTTAAGAGTTTGGATAGTTCTTTAGGCATGGCTATCCGTTTGAGGGTGAAAGGTTGTGTTAAGCTTTACCTTGGTACCAAGACCTCTTGGGAAGGACCCCCAAAAGTGATAAGTAAATTGAGCACCACCATTCAATATAATAGACAAAGGCACCCCATGCAATCTTACTAACTCATGAATATAAAATTTAGCATAATCTTCGACACCATAAGTAGTCTTAATCGGTAGGAAATGAGCGGACTTTGTCATTCTACCAAGCACAACCCAAATAGAATCAAAATGCTTTCTAATCTTAGGCAACCCAACCACAGAGTCTATGTTAATTTCCTCCCACTTCCAAGTAGGAATCTCTATATCTTGGGCTAGCTTACCCGGCCTTTGATGCTCAGCTTTCACTTGTTGGCAATTATGACAACTAGATACAAACATAGTAATGCCCCTCTTCATACCAGCCCACTAGTACACTTTCCTCAAATCTCAATACATCTTTATACAACTGGGGTGAATAGAATAGAAAGAATTATGAGTCTCATCTGAGATCTTCTTCCTCAAGTCATTCACACAACCTACCTTGGTATCTAAGGGCACCATCTCCCCCTTGTGAGAAAACCTCCATTTTACCCTCTCTCACCAAGGCCTTCTACTCTATCAAGGCAGGGTTAAGATCTTGCTTTGCCTTCGCCCATTTAATCAAGGAAGCTTTAGAACCATCAACAACCACAATACCACCATTATTAGCCTCTTCCAAACTAACCCCCAATTTAGCCAACTGATGGACCTCTCTAGCCACCTCCTTGCCACCATCAACAACATGAGTTAGGCTACCTATAAACATACTACTTAGGGCATCGTCCATAATATTAGCCTTATTGGGGTGATAACTCATATCATAATCTTTAAGAAGCTCTAACCACCTTCTTTGTCACAAGTTGATATCTTTTTGGGTGAACACATATTGGAGACTCTTATGATCGGTAAACATATCAACATGAACCCCATACAAGTAGTGATGCCAAATTTTCAAAGCAAATACAGACTCTTATGATCGATGAACACATCAACATAAACACCATAGAAGTAATGACGCTAAATTTTCAAAGCAAATACCATGATGGCTAATTCAAGATCGTGGGTAGGATAGTTCTTTTCATGCACCTTAAGTTGCGTAGAGGCATAAGCTATCACCTTATCATTTTGCATCATAGCACAACCCAAAACAATTCTTGAGGCATCCAAATATAGAACAAACCTTTCTAACCCTTCCGGTAGAGATAAGATGGAGTAGAGACAAGCTTATTTTTCAAAGTTTGGAAACTCTTCTCACATTCATCAGTCCACATGAATTTTGCCTTCTTTTGTGTTAACTTAGTCATAGGAGAAGCAATAGAAGAGAAGTCCTCAAATTTTTCTTTCTTTTGGGTCAACTTAGACATGGGAGAAGCAATAGAAGAGAAGTCATTTACAAACCTCCGGTAGTAACCCGCTATGCCTAAGAAACTTCTAATATTCGACGGAACCAAAGTACTAGGCCAAGTTCTAATCACCATTATCTTTTTAGGATCCACCTTGATACACTCACCTGACACCACATGGCCCAGGAAGGTAACCTCTTTCAACCAAAAGCTACATTTTTCATATTTAGCATACAACTTCTCCTCCCTCAAGATTTGCAACACCACCATCAAGTGATCCATATGGTCCTCCTCGCTATGGGAATAGATCAAGATATCATCAATAAATACCACCACAATTTAACTCCAACGAGGCCATATGGTAAGGGGGATTAGAAATGGGTTGAGTATCGGAAAGGAGGTCTATACCAAAGTCTATTTCCCTTTTGGGAGGAACACTGGGAAGCTCATCAGGAAAGACATCAAGGAAATTATTAACCACCTAAACCGACTCTAAGGAAGGACTTTGGACTCAATATCCCTAACCCTCACAAGATGATAAAGACCCCCTTAGAAATCAACTTTTGGGCTTTAATGTAAGGGATGAATCTACACATGACCACCACATCATAACTTTCACACTCAAGGACGGGTTCATTACAGAATTAGAATTTGACCCTATGGGTTTTAAAATTAATAGAGGCATAATATGCATGTAACTAATCTATCCCAATAATGACATCAAAATTCACCATATCCAACTCAATAAAATCACAAGGCAATATTTTATGCAAAATAAAAATGAGATAATTTCTATAGACTCTTCTAGCAACAATGGATGCATCAATGGGAGTAGACACTTCATATGGCTCATACAACGATTTGAGTTTAATATGAAGCTTTTTGGCAACAAAGGAGTAACAACCAAAAGAGTGGCACCCGGGTCTATTAATGTATACACATCCAAATCAAAGACTTTTAACATATTGGTGATGAAATTGTGCACCTCATTTACCCCTTATCTCACTTCAAGAGCGTAGAACCAGTTTTGCCTTGAAGCGGCCCCTTGTTGGCCTCCTCTTCCCCTAGGAACCACATTTGCACCTCGACCTTGTGGACAGCCATCTCTACCCTTGTGTTGATTACGAGGACAATCAATCATCTTGTGACTCACTACTCCACAACTATAGCAAGCATTCATGTTCCTCAAACATGGGCCATCATGGCCTCTACCACATATTGGGCACATAGGATTAGGTACCACACCACTACCACCTTGACCCTTGGGTTGTCATTAGCGAACCTCCTAGAGGAGCATTAGAAGACCCTTGGCCTTGACAAAATTGGCCACCCTTGGGACCTTGAAGCCTACCTTCAAAACGGCCTCTAGTCCTCATTGCTTCTTCTTTTTCTCACCTTTTCCCTGACCAATAGTTCGGATAAGTCATGAAGCGGGACAAGTCCATATCACCTATCAACATGGCAGCATGACACTTCTCATTCACCAAATTAGATATAACCATCACAAACTTCTTCATCCTAGCCCTTGGCTCGGCCACCAATTGTGGAGCATATTTAGAGAGTTGGTTGAACTTGAGGGCATACTCCCTCACACTCATCGACACATGCTTTAAATTTATGAATTTTATCATTTTGGACTCCCTTAACTCAAGAGGGAAGAATCAATTGAGAAATGCTGCCTTAAACTCCTCCCAAAGGATCAAATTGTTGTTTCCCTTCCATACTTTTCATTGAGTAAACCATATTTGGGCCACCCCTTCGAGTTGGTAGGCTGTCAACTACGCTTTCTCCTCTGAGTTAACCCCTAGAATAGATAACACTTTATACAACTCATCAACAAATTCTTGAGGATCCTCATCCACTTTAGACCCATGGAACTCCAATGGGTTTATTCATATGAAATCCCTCACCTTAGAAGCCGCAGTAGGAGCATGAGGGGCTTGGGCCCTTGAGTTGATTTGATTAGTCATGGCATGGGCTAGCATGGTAATAACTGATGTGATGTAAAAATATAACATATTTGATGCCTAAAACAAGGGATTTTGTGAGTTCTTAATACACCTTTTTATGTTTTTCATATGCTTTTATGTTGTTATTGCAGAAAAAGGTAGGTTGGCATGATTTTACAACTTGTGGTATTATCTATCTTCATTGCTTTGGGAAACATTATCAACTATGTATTGTATTTGCATTCTTGTTGGTTTTGCCTTAGCCATGACTAGCTAAGCACCCACAACTTGGGGTTGTGGGAATCATGGGTAGTTGATTTGAGATAACCTGGATTAATTGTATTTTTATGAATGGGGTTTTGCATGTATTATTTATTTTCCTTTATTTTGATTGAAGTTTAGTGGTGGCAAACATCAAACCCTGCCTACTATTGCGATCCCGACCAAGGTAGTGACGAATAAGAAAAGGGAAGTAGATGACAAAATTCAATTAATGTGTTCTCGTCTCATCAACCAAACCTGACCAAGGGGAGGTTGACTAGGACAATAGGTAATGGTTAGTTGGCACCATGGTTGCCGACAAGCTTCATGGCAAAATCCGACTTGCACCTTCACAAGAAGGTTGGAAGAACCTAAGTTACCATCCTGCATGTAAATTCTCAATTATAGTTATGTATTCTAGGCTAATCGAGTTAACGAACCATGAGGAACACAATTCTCAAGTTGTACCTAAATTTGAGTGTTTTGTCTGATAATAGTATAGTATTTATTTTTTATTTTTGTTCTTAAATCATAACCCCCCCCTCCATTTAGAGATTTTAATCATAAATACTTGAAATGATTGCTAGTGAATTCTTGTAGTCAAGCCTTGTATTCTCTGTTGATTCGACCTTAACCTTCGATTAGGTTAATTACTAACAGTGACCGCTTTCTTATTGGAGCGTGAACATCAAATCAAAAATTATGGCGCAGTTACTGGGGAATATGGCTAGGTTTTAACTTGATTTCACTATAAGTTAGTTCATATATTAATTTCTAGATTCTCTTGTATTTTACTTTTAGTTTTGTTTTGTTGTTTAGTTTAGTTACAGGTTTTTAAAGGGAAAGGACGTTAAGAATCAACTCAGACAAAAAATTGTAGGCTGCGAATTACAATGACTGAACAAAAGTTTATCATCATAGGCAATCTATTTGAATAATTACAGCGACGTGTCCTGTTTTATGGGCAGGAGTCTGAAGACCCTCAGGTTCACTTGTAGAACTTTACGCAAACATTAAGGGGGGACTCTTGGAACATAACACCCAGCATGGGAAGCCATGGCTCTTTAGATTTTTCCCATGACTTTTAGGTACAAAGCTGAAGAGTGGTAGTCTATCCTTCCACCAGATGTTTGCTCTAATTGGAGAGAAGTGAAAAGGATCTTCTTCATGAACTTTTATCGAGAGACCAACAAGCCACTACAAGACATGATTGTTAACTTCCATTAGTTCTAGGAGAATCATTAGTTGCAACATGGGATAGATATAAAAAGTGTTTGGGGAAGAGGCCAAATCATGATTTGTCAAATAAGGAACTAGGGGCAAGTTTCTACTGAGCATTTAATCCCAAACAACAACTCCATGTTGATGCCTTATTTAGAGGTGACTGTTGGGCATTCTTGAGGCAGCCATTTAATGAAGTCACGGAATGCATAGATAAATTATCTGCAGTTAGCCAAGTGTACCTGCCATATCAAGAACAACCATTTGCTCTCGCTAGTGCATCAAGGGAAGGCTCTATAGTACAAAAAGAGATAGTGCAGTCAATTGGGTCAAGCTACCACATCAACAATGTGTTACAGAAAAACCTTCAAAAGTTGAGAGTACTCTTGAACAACTGATGAAGAAAATGGATGAGCAAGAGGAAACACTTTAAGAAATTAAGTTTGATATCATCAAGATAAAGTACAATATAGATCAATAAGTGATGGTAATTCAAAAGCTAAATGGCCAAGTTGAGCAGGTCTCTAAGTAGGTAGAGCATATTCAAAAAGACAGAAAGAGAGATCATAGAAGTGGTGATGTGAGTTCACCAAATCATGAGGAAGTCTGAGTACTCAAGATGACAAAGTCAAGCCAAGACATTAAACAAGGTGCTTCTTGGGAGGCAACCCAAGTATCTCTTATATTTTTGGATTGTTTTAAGTTTATGTCATTTGTTTAAATTGTTAGGAAGTAGTTTGATGCTTGTTTTGATGTGTTGAGACATCTGATCAGTTGCATTACTCTAGTCTTTGGTATATCTTTAAGTGTGATTTGCAGGAACTGACAAAAATTGAAGATGTGAGAAAATGGCACTTAGAGCAACCTCTACGAGCAGTCCTACGAGTCTTAGTCACCACTATGCCTCATAGTCATGCCTCATAGAGGGAAATAGTGAATATTAAAGATTGGCACACTCTACGAACCAACCTTATGATTCGTAGGGTCGCCTACAAGTCATAAGTGGGGTCGTAGTACTCAGGTATGGATTCTGAGATGTGTCTAAGTGTTGGATCTTCTATGAGACTAGGACCTACGAGTCGTAGGATATCCTATGACTCATAGTTGGGGTTTCATAGACCCAATCTGTAGAATTTTAAAAGTTGACCCAGTTGAGTATATGAGGGGTCAAAACCCTAATTTTCCCCTTTTATTAAATGGTTACGTCCCCCCAAAGCTTTCTTAAAACCCTTTTCTACTAATCCAGTCAAATTTTCCAATAACCTATGTCCCTTTCCAGCAAGATTTTCTAGCAAGTCCATTTCTCTAGGCTTTCAGCATCTCCAATCTCTATCTCTGCTTCTCTTTGCTTATCATTCTCTCAATTGGTATGTTCCCTTGGTTAGATTTTGCACATTCAAGTTATGATTTTCATATATTGTTGGGTGATTATGTGTTTAGTGAGGATACCCTTGAGAATATTCTTATGTAGATTTGAGGATTAGGTTTTGGTCTATTTAAGGTGCCTTAATGTTGTTGTGAATGGTGATATCGCCTTTGTGGATTAACTGTGATATTGACATGTTGATCATATGTGTTTAGTGTATGAGTTTTGGTTGATCACTTTATATATTCATGACTATGTGGAATTTGATTGTGGTGTCTGTTGATTGAATTGAAAATAGGTTTTGAGACATCCTTTGGATTGCTTTGCTTTTGATCCCTGATTGTGTGCTAATGTTAATTGTGGTGAATCCAAGGATTGAATTTTGTGGGGAATTTGCGATTGTATTGGGAAGTTGTTATTTAATTGTGAATTGGTAAATCAAACTGTTAGGAGGTTGTGGTTTGAATGTTCATGACTTGGGTTATACTTGCCTTACCTGAGAAATTGATTGAGACTCACTTCAAATCATGCTTAAATGATTTTCTGATTAATGATAGGTTATGTGGTGATGGTACAGGCACTATAAGTATCTGTTATTTTCTGCTACGAGACCTTCCTATGACCTGTAGTGGCGGCTACAACTCATTGTAAGGGACTTATAAGATCTGTCATAATTTAATTTGTATTGTGTTTCATATTACAAGCCCAAACTATGACTCATAGGTCATCCTACAAGTCATACATGTAACTCCATGTTGATGCCTTATTTAGAGGTGACTGTTGGGCATTCTTGAGGCAGCCATTTAATGAAGTCACGGAATGCATAGATAAATTATCTGCAGTTAGCCAAGTGTACCTGCCATATCAAGAACAACCGTACAACTCGTGGGCTACCCTACTAGTCGTACATATGCCACGTATCTAAAAACCTGCAGCTAGTTCTGTTCTCTCTACTTGTGTTTTCCTTTATTGATTTTATTATTCTTGGTTAGGTCTCTAGTGTGAGTAGTTTTTTATCAAACATTAGGGTGCTCATGATGTATTTTTGGGGTTTAATTTACAGGTTATATGGCTCCCAAGGCTAGAAAAGAAGCTGCTAAACCTTTAGGACGACAACTGAGGGATGACCAATCGGATGATGAGCAATCTAAGGGATCTATGGAAGTCCACAAAGTACAGATAGACCCCAAGGCAAATATACCTCAAACTCGATCCTGTGTTACCCTAGTACCTATAGAAATCACTAGCCCCTCCCAGTCTAAAGAGGAGGGTAATGAAGAAGGATCAGATGTTGGCCTCTCACTTTCGAAGTCGGGGTTGATCAGATGTTGGCTTCTCACTTTCAAAGTCAGGGTCTATTGAGGCATCTCAAACCTAAACCTGATAGGGCTAAATCTCAACCTTCTGCTGATCCTACTGCCACTTTCACTTTCACAGATCCCAAAAATACTAGATGGTGTGTTCTAGGTATGAACGAAATATATGACAAGGGGTTGGAACAAAAAGATCAAGAAAAGTATGTTCAACAATTTTATGAGAAATCGAGACTCAATGATTTCAAATTGAGTAGGATACCTGACTAGAAGCCAGAGATCAACTGTCATGGGCTTGGATAGCTATCATTAAAGTTGGGTAAGTATGCCCTATATCTAGTCCGAGAATATAAATGCCGCTTACTATGCCACTATTCTCTAAGATCTTCCTAGACGGAAGAAACCTATAGAGTGGCCGAGGTTGCGAGAAGTTCTTGTCCAGGGTGAAATTGTTGATATTTTAGAAGAGACTATTAGGAGGGTTCAGTTCGGGCCAAACTACAGAGCTCCCCGTTCCACTACTGAATATGATAATCGAATTGAGAAGATGAGGAAGGTAGTGAATGAGAACGATATTGGGTCAAAAATAGAGCTTAGCAGGTCAGATTTGTAAGGCAGGTATTAAGCCTACGTGGGTCACTAACCATGCCTATCCTATTGTGAAGTCCCACCTCTCTTTCCAGGCAAAGTTTTGGTAGTCCATTATCTGTTGGTGAATCAGACCGACATTCACCGATAATGTGATCACATTGGAGAGAGTTGTCCTACTAGCTATTATTTTGATTGGTTATGAGATTTACTAGGCTCGTATTATGGCAGAGTAGATCCATGAGTTAACAATCCGTACCTAGATTACATTGCCTTTACCCATCCTACTACACAAATTATGCAATGCAGTCGGGGTACATGTTTCTCTCCACTTGGACCCACATGTAGAGGCCCTGCGCAACATAGATCCCAACCTAATCAAGGCTGAGAACCCGGTGGCCCTACCACGAGCAGCTTCTCCGGCCATCCCAGATCCATTCCCTATTGATCCTCCTACTCCAGCTACTACAGAGCCTTTCCCAGCTATTGAGATTGAGTTGGCGTCATCCTTGAGTGCCCCCGCACTAGCATCATCTTTTATGCAGGTTGATTCCCTTATCTCTGCTATTGCTTTTCAAGCACTGGTATACAAGGTATCTATAACTGAGTTCAGGCTATAGACTCTAGCGGCCTGCGTTAGACCATGGGTCCATCAGACTGTACAAGACTCAGAGGAGAAGGCAAAGGCATTCGCCCATGATTTGATAGATCATAGGGTTAGAGTAGTGGATGCCCATATAGATGCATTCGAGGTGAGAGCCTAGAGGAGGCTTGAGGGTGCTCATCCTGCTGACATCAGCGTAGTGACAGAGGAGTTGGCAAAGTTTAAGGCTGATTTATTACAGATATTAGGAGCCCCTGTTGCAGTCCCAAAGGTGGCACTGGCAGGTGATGAGGTTTGTGACTAGTTAGTTGACCGCCCATATGCCCATGGGAAGAGGCCCCTCGAGACGGATGACCCCAAGATGAGCCAGAAGAGGCCTAGACCTAATGACCTAGTAGCACGGGGGAGGAGCTAATACCAGATGAGGTGGTACAAGAGTCTCTAGCTCTGGCAGCTATACAGAGGGAGCGAGAGTAGCGGATAGCACAAGGAGAGGGCAGTTCACATACCATTGTAGCCCAGACTTCAGACCAGGAGACCATAGCTTAGGACCCCAGGATTAGACAAATGTCAGTGTTTGAGCACCAATATTTTGATTTTTTTGACCCCAGCCCTTACTTTCTATTTATGGATACTTTGTTGTTTTTGTTAGATAATATTTTTGTTATGTTATTTTTGGTTATGTTTAAATGTTTTGTGTTGAATGTTGTTCTTACTTTTGTTTTGGATTTTTAGTATTGAAATATTGGTTTTTAATGTATGTGTGTATATATATGTGTGTGTGTGTGTGTGTCAATTATTTGGCCTTAGTATGTGTTTTTACTTTGAGGACAAAGTATTCATTTTGATGGGGTGTGGGATGTTATGGATTAGGGTGAAGTCTGAGTAACCTCAAGTCCATAACTTCCCCCTATTTCTGATCCTAAGGCTTTCTTGTTATGTTTCTTTTTCCTTGTGGGTGTTTTAATTTTCTGTTGAATTGGCATATCTAGGTAGTGTAGATAATTTGTTGATACATAGTAGTATTGCCTTTTGGCGTATACATAGTTTTTAAATTTTTTTCAATCTTGTTGAAAATTGGGTACCCTCAAATTTTTTGAGATTGTTAGTTATTATACAATCATGCATATTGATTATCTGGTGATATTTGTTCTGATAATGAAAAGGTAAGTTGAGACTAGAAGTATGAACTGTGAGTCAATACTTGATTGTGTGTACAATGCCATGTGTGTTGTGAGCTTATTTTGCTGCACTCATGTATCATGTATTAACTCAGAAGTTGCCTTGTTACTCTAAAATTGGTTTGGTGATGTGGTTGATTTGGAGTTCTTAATGCGACTTTTTATATTTTTCATATGTTTTTGTGTTGTTATTGCAGAAAAGGTAGGTTGGCATGATGTTGGGAGAAAATTACAATTTTTTGTTGAAGTGCAGGACGTACGAGCTTACCTACTAGTCGTAGCCCAAGATACGAGTCGTAGGGTGATATTGTAAGAAATAGAGAGGAAAAGTCAAATATTTGCTAAGTGGAGATCAGCCTTATGGGGCCACCCTATGAGTTGTAGGTCTCACTACGACTCATGTAGGTAGACTCGTAGCAAGAAATAGAGAGCCAAAATTTTGGACAAAAACTGAAGGCATAAACTACGAGAGGGGCATACAAGTCATATCCTAAGAAATGACTCATACCAGTGGATCGTAACAGTCAAGTCCAAAATGCCAAGTACCTGATTTTAGACCCAATTTATGACTCGTAGGTCACCCTATGAGTCGTACCTTTGAGACGTACCTGCTGCCAGCTGTCTTTTTTGTGTAATTTTTAGGGTTAAGTTTGTAAATACTATAAATACTTTATGTTAGGGTTTATTTGAGAGAGACCAGACGTGAGATTCAAAAAGAGATATAGGCAAAGTTTTGGTAGTCCATTATCTGTTGGTGAATCAGACCGACATTCACCGATAATGTGATCACATTGGAGAGAGTTCAGACGTGAGATTCAAAAAGAGATATATTGAATATTCTCTCTAGAATAAAAGAGAGACATTGAATATTCTCTCAAGAATATTTTAAGGTTTTAGTGTAGATTCGTCTTTTCTATTGGAAAACCCACTTTTGGGGACTGCAAGCATCACATTGTAACATTCTCCATCTATCAAGCTTGTGGTTTGAAACTTGTGGTATTATCTATCTTCATTGCTTTGGGTAAAATTCTCAACTATGTATTGTATTTGCATTCTTGTTGGTTTTGCCTTAGCCATGAGTTGCTAAGCACCCACATCATTTGGTTGTGGGAACCATAGGTTGTTGATTTGAGATAAACTGGATTTATTGTATTTCTATGAATAGGGTTTTGCATGTATTATTTATTTCCCTTCATTTTGATTGTAGTTTGGTGATGGCCAACACCAAACCCCACGTACTATCACGATCTCGACCAAGGTAGTGACGAATAAGAAAAGGGAAGTAGATAACAGAATTCGATTGATGTGTTCTCATCTAATCAACCAAACCTGACCAAGGGGAGGTTGATTGGGACTATTGGTAATGGTTAGTTGACAAGCCATGGTGGCCGACCAAGCGTCATGGTGAAAGTTGACCTTCACCTTCACAAGAGGGTTGGAAGCTAACGATTAGTTGGCAAATCATGGTTGCTGACCAAGCGCCAAGGCTAAATTCAACCTTCACCTTTACAAGATGGCTGGAAGAACCTAAGTTATCGCCTTGCATGCAAATTCCCAATTATAGTTATGTTGTCTAGGGTAATAGAGTCAACGAACCATGGGGAACACAATTCCTAAGTTGTCCCTAAATTTGAGTGTTTCTTCAGATAATAGTATAGTTTTTACTTTTATTTTTGTTCTTAAATCACAAACCCCTCCCCTCCATTTAGAGATTTTAGTCATAAATACTCGAAATGATTTATACTAAATTCTTGTAGTCAATCCTTGTATTCCTTATGGATTCGACCCTAACCTTCGGTTAGTTTAATTATTGACAGTGATCGCTTTCTTATTGGAGCATGAACATCAGATTAATAGCATCCCGGAACTCTTCATAAGTCGTTCCCCCATCATGAAGAGCTTGAGGAGCGGGAGGGGTCGGTTGCTCCTCGGGTGAACGAGCTCTTCTTCATCTTGGAATAGGCATGATCTCGCATAGAAAAGAACATTTATTAGGGGAAAAGCCTTACCTTAACTTCTAAAGTATGACATAGATCATGAGAAGGGAAACATTTACTAAAATGCCTCACAGCCTCTTACTCATAGTTGTGGAGCACTTCACAACCATGAATAAAAGACTCTAATCAATGCAGTGTGTTAGATTCTGAGGACCATTAACAACCTAGTGCTCTGATACCAAGTTTATCATGACCCAAGCCTAAGGTCTAGATGTGACACGGCAAATAGGAACCCGAAACTGACTCTAAACAAGCCTCTTAGCATATCATTTACACATCTATGGTCGCGGAAGCAATTAAACAACAACAAGAGAGTAAAACAAGGATAAAGGGACTAAGGGAAGTTTTAGATAACCATAAACAAACAAGAGTCAAGAACATAGCATAATTACATCGCTTGTCCTATAACCCCTCTAAAAATAGACTTGAGCATGGCCCAAGACACTTTACGGGCTCACCCTCATATTATCAAGAGTTCAACATCAATAAATAACATAAGCAAGAGTAGAATAGCTAGTGTCCTTGAACTTGAGGACTCACCAAAGCTTATCTTCAAGATACCACAATTAGGCACGAGGAGGATGATCGTGAGGAGCTCCGGTTCATACATGACAACATCATGTAGGAATGCAGTATGTGTTAGTACGTTGAATGTACTAAGTATGTAGGATACAATGTAACAAGAGATAGACAACATGGTCAAAATGCATAAACATAGGCAATAGGTAGTATAATAACAATATGGCATGCATAATTAATACTTGAATCAAAACATGCTTATATGAAACATATTACATGTGTAGGAAGAGACCATCATCATAGACCAAGCAAACTAGCACTTGGAATCCAAGGCATACCACCCCCTTGGAAGGCGATTGAGGTATCTACCCCTCAATTGGGGGGATGGGCATACGAGGGGCGGGGAAGGCGATTGAGGTATCTACCCCTCAATTGGTGGTATGGGCATACCACCCCCCGACAAGGCGATTGAGGTATCTGCCCCACAATTGGTTGTACAGACTTACCACCACCCCCCCGACAAGGCGATAGAGGTATCTACCCCTCAACATGGTAGTATGGGCATAGCACCCCCCCTACCGACAAGGTGGTCAAGGCATATCACCCCCTCAACAAAGTGTGGTCAACTTGCAACACCATAGATACTTTTCATGAAATCATCACATACAAACATTACTTTCATCATCATAAAGTCACTTGGCTCATAAGCCATACAATAGATCATCAATAATCTAGAATCCATAACTGGACATTTTATCAAACACTTGGTGGCTGTGTAATGCTAGTTCAAGATCATGCTATTCAAGAGTGAAATCGTGTGAGAAAACTTAATGTAAATCAACCTACCAACACTTGGTAACACCCTCATGCAAGATACATTGAAACCTCTTATTAAATCTCATAATAGAATATAGATTCATAGCTCAAACCATGCCTAAATAGTCAATATTTTATGAAACCCCAACATAGTTTATAATACAATTCATTGTAAGAGACACCCGTAGATAATTCAATTTGAAAACATGCAATTTACATAAAAAGGAAAGTCGGGCACCATGGATGAGAGGACCTAATGGTTGAAACCCACATACCTCAAATTTGGGGATTTCCTTGATAAAGATTTACATGAGAACTTGAAGCTTGAATGAAGGGGTTCAGATCCGAAGGGGAGGGGGGGATACTTGAATTTGGATAAAATATTTGGCTAAGTGTTAGAGAGGGTTTTGGGGAATGTTAAGAATGATATGGGGTTGAAAAATGATTAAATATATGTGTTTTTACGCATAGGAGGACTTAGAGCCAAGGCCCTAAAGCCTTAAGCTAAAATAGTGAAACTGGCAATAAAATACACATCTTCGCGATGGGTCCACATCACAGAGGTGTCGTGGACCCTCACTGAAAATTATAAATTTGGTGAAATTCATTTTTTGCTACGGGTCTTCTAAAATTGAGGTTATACCCATTTCCCACTAAATTTTGCCATCTGATCAAGATAGGAAGTCAGATTTTTGATATCACACACGATATTGAGATATATAGAAATTACAATAATGGGCATTCTTGAGGCACATTCTCGGGCATTTTTTGGGGTGTTTCACACCACCACTGTCAGATGACACAAAGTTTATTATTTTGAGTAGGTTACTCCAATTTAAATCGTGGTTGTTCACATGCCTACCATTAGAGAATCTGCATAACCATCTACATAACGTTGTTTTCATTTGTAAGAGTATGATGGGAAGCCAGAATCTATCTATGGATGCCATTGGGCTTCATGTCTTCCTTTTGTCTTTAACAGGTGATGTAATCCTATGGTTATTCGAGCTCCCATAGACTTTAATCACCAGTTGGACTCAACTGCAAAATGCCTTTTTGCTGAGGTACTTTCTGAGGTCGAAGAAGCTGAACTTGAAGGACTAAATCAAACAATTAGAGCAACTACCCAGTAATTTGATCAGTACCACATGGGAAAGGTTCACAAAGTGTCTGAG
>DF362180.1:25298-45247 GCA_000787875.1 Solanum virginianum
CTTAGGTAGTGGTAAGGTCTGCGTACATCATACCCTCCCCAGACCCCACTTGTGGGATTTCACTGGGTATGTTGTTGTTGTTGTTATTGTTGTTGTATAGATGCAACAAATGTACCGAAATATGATTTTCAAAAAATCTCAACATGAACATCAAAATCACCATAAACTTGTCAATATAAACATGAATGCATGCAATGACATAAGAGTAGAAACTTAATGCTTGAAAACACATAGGGGGAACTTAAATTAGTACTTTAGGCTTGAGTAGAGTGAAAGAGATGTGGATATCATTTTTGTATGTCTGTCTCGGCTACCCATGTGGCACTTTTAACTTGATGATTCTCCCAAAGGACCTTGACAAGCACTACATCCTTATTAAGCAACCTTTCTACCTATCCATCCAATATCTCCACCGGGACCTTCTCCTAAGCCAACTCATCCTCCACAACACCCACAACCTCAAAGAGGTCTATAACACTTAAGTCACTAACAGATCTCCTCAACCTAGGTGCATGAAGAACTGGACGAACCATACCCATATCCATAGGCAACTCCAATTCGTAGGCCACCTTACCAATTCACCTCAACCTTATACCTTGGACTTAATTGTCAACTTTATACACACCTAGCCCACCTTGGTACCTAAAGCCACCATGTTGCCCTTAGGAGTCAACCCCTATTCTCAACTTCACTCAACATAGTCAACTAGTGAACTTCTCCAACCACCCCTTTTTGTCAACCCAAAGATTCTTACTTCCCATAATTAGCAAGCAACCTCACATTCATCAAAATTCACAACATCACCCTCAAATGATCCGCAAGCTCTAAATAAGTCAATACTCCATCACTAGAGACCACCACAAGCATGACAAGGTAGGGTTTTAAGACTCTATTCACAAAACCCATAAAAATAGTAGGTGCATAAGTCAACCAAACAACTCCATCACAACTAAAACTGCTCACTCCTAGTCCGATAGGATACCTAGGGATACCACCTACCCTCTCATCCTCACTTGGGTACAAAACCCGAACCAAAAATCAATCTTAGAGAAGTGACTAATACATTGTAGTTGACCAAATAGATCGTCTATCCTTAACAATCATCTTACAACCTTATGGGTTCTACCCTCTTTGGAAGCATGATATGCATGTAGCCAAACCACCCTAAGACCTCCAACCCATCAAGTCAAGTTCACAAGACAAGACTCTATGCAATAAGAACATAGAGTAACCCTTGTATGCCTTTCTAGCAGCAATAGATTCACATAGCCAAATCTTATTAGCAACAAAGAAGAACAATGAAAGGAATAGTGACCCTAGGAATCATCAAAGAATGCACACCAAAATCAAGAAAAGCCTTTAACAGACCGGTAGCATCATCAGGCACCTCGTCCCCTCCTTGCCTCCTTTTAAGAGCATAGGATCAATTACATCTTGGAGTACCCCCTTGATAAACATCACCACCTTTACCCTTGCTGCGATTACAAGGACAATCATTTACCTTATGATCCATCTCCCCACAACCATAACAAGCATCTGTACCCTTTAATCATAGGCCATCATGGCATTTGCCACATCTTGGGCACCTAGCATAAGGCATCACACCACCCCTACATTTAAGACTTTGGAACTTTCCTTTGAAATGGGACCTCTTGGCCTCCTTACCATTTCTTTTCCTCATCTTTTCCCTCTCCAATTGTTTGGCATACGTCATGAGGCAGGACAAGTCCATGTCATCTATCAACATAGTGGCATGACATTTTTCGTTCACCAATTTAGATAAACCCATTACAAACTAATTCATCCTAGACCTTGGATCGGCCACCAATTGGGGAACATATTTAGAGAGTTAATTGAATTTGAGGGCATACTCCCTCACAATCATTGACCCTTGCTTCAAATTCATGAATTCCATCATTTTGGCCTCTCGTAGCTCAAGAGGGAAGAATTAGTTGAGAAACGCTGCCTTAAACTCCTCCCAAAGGATCATATCCTTGTTCCCCTTCTCCTCCTTCCATTGAGTATACCATATTTGGGCCATCGCCTTGAGTTGGGAAGCCGCCAACTCTGCCTTCTCTTTCGACCTTACACCCATAATAGATAACACTTTGTACACCTCATCATCAAATTCTTAAGGGTCCTCATCCACTTTAGACCATTGAACTATGGTGGGTTCATCCTCATGAAATCCCTTAACCTAGTTGCAGGGTTGGAGCATGAGGGGCTTGGGCCCCTTGTTTAATTTGGTTGGTCACTACTTAGGCTAGCATGACAAGAGCATCTAGAACTCTTCATGAGCCGATTGGTCCTTGGGTGTGTAGGCTCATCTTCCTCTTGTGTTAGGCATGATCTAGTATAGAAAAGAACAATTGTTAGGGGGAAAAACCTTACCTTGACTCCTATAGCACGACATAGAGTAAGAAGCAGGGAAACATTTCCTAGAACATCTCATAGCCTCTTGCTCGTAGTCATAGTGCACTTAACAACCATGAACAAGACTCTAATCGACGCGGTGCATTGGATACAAGGACCACTAACAACCTAGTGCTCTGATACCATATTTGTCACGACCCAAGCCTAGGACCTAGACGTGCCACGGCGAATGAGGAACCCAAGGAAACCCCAAACAAGCCTCTTAGCATATCATTACATATCCTTGGTTGCGAAAGCATTTGAACAACAACAAATGATAGTAAATAGGGATAGATGGGGCTAAGGGACAACTTTAATACCATAGAAACATTACAAGCCAATAGAGTATGCATTAATATATCATAAGGTTCCAACAACACCTCTATTACATAGATAGGAGCGGCAGCCACGACAATCTCTGGGCTCACCCTCATAGTCATAAGTTCCAACATTGAGAAAGTCAATACATAGCATGAAAATGAAAAGACATATGTCCTCGGAGTTGAGGAATTGCCAACTTGCTTTGAGAGAAATAGTACTAGCCATGTGGAGGAGGAGGATAATCAAGTGGAGCTCCGGCTCCTACATGGACTCAACAACATGATTTGAGAGAAACCAAACTAGCCACATGGAGGAGGAAGATAATCAACTGAGGCTCCGATTCCTACATGGTAACATCATATAGGTATAGAGTATGCATTAGTACATTTGAATATACTAAGTATATAAGATGCAATGCAACAAAAGATAGACAATACAGGCAAAATGCAACATCATAACCAATAGATAACATAGTAGCAAGATGACATGCATGAATGATGCTCGAAGTAAAACATGCTTATTTAGAACATATTACATATGTAAGAAGAGACCAACATTATGATGGATTGTCACACCCTACCATCCATGGTCATTGAGGTATCAATCCCTCAATTGGTTAATGGACATCACACCCTCCATCATAGTGGTCAAGGTATCAACCCCTTAACTGGTAGATGGACATCACACCCTCCATCATAGTGGTCAAGGTATCAACCCCTCAACATGGTTAATGGACATAACACCCTCCATAATAGTGGTCAAGGTATCAACCCCTCAACATGGTTAATGAACATCACACCCTCCATCATAATGGTCAAGGTATCAACCCCTCAACATGGTTGATGGACATCACACCCTCCATCATAGTGGTTGAGGCAAAGCACCCCCTCAACAAGGGGTAGTCAACTTGCAACACTATAGATACTTTACAAGAAATCAACACATATATATACCTTACTTTCATCATCATAAAGTAACTTATCTCATATGACATGCATTAGGCCTTCAACAACACAAGAAAACTTAATTGGGACATTTTACCAAACACTTGGCGGGTACGTAATGCAAGGATAAAACCATGCAATTCAAGGGTGAAATCATGCAAGAAAAATCAATGTAAAACCACCCACCAACACTTAGTAATACCCTAAAGCAATGTACATTAAAACCCCTCATCAAATCTCAAAGTAGAACATAGATCCATAGCTCAAAACATGCTTAAACAATCACACTTTAATGAAACACCAATATAACTCATAGTCAAATTCATAATAAGCAAGACACATAAGTAATTCAAATTAAAAATATGAAATTCATGTAAAAAAAAGGCTTGGGAACCATGGCTGAAAGGACCCAATGGTTGAAACCCACATACCTTAGACTTTGAGTTTCTTGAAATTAGGTTGTGAAAGACTTGGACCTTGGAAATGGGTCTAGGAATCCAAAACTTATTCTTGAGATTCCTTGAATTCGTATTGGAATTTCGATGGAGGCTCTTGAGAGAATTTGAGAGTGTATTTGAGATGAAAGTAACGAGTTTAATACTTTGGAATAGGGTTTAGGTCTTTTGTGGAGGTTAGGATAGCACTAGAAGTCCAAAAAGATCATTAGAATAAATAAAATTTATGAAAACGCTATTAGTGAAATGGAGGAAAAATTGGCAAAGTGCGGCCCAGCTGAAGGCTTCACTGGTTGTGTGGCAAACCATGGGTCGTGTGGAGTGCCTGTGATATGGGACTTAGAAAAGAAAAATTAGAATTGGAACACTTGGGAAAAAGTTATCGTCAACATCACTTTGATGGGCCACTTCACGGGTTGTGTGATGTTACACGGTCCGTGTAGTGGTCCGTTGAACCACACTTAGAGAAAAATGTTGCAAGGCCACCCCACGCCCAAGTTGACAAGCCGTCTGACCTCCATGGCCCCTTAAGGTGCTCGTGGGACCACACTTGGCTAAAATTCCTCCCACGCCCACTCTTCCTTACTTGCACACACTCCATGACAAGCCACACGGCCCGTGCCACTAGCCGTGCCCCATACTTTTGACCAAAACTGGTCTTTTCTAGCTCAAGGGAGCCCATATGCCCCATCCAACACCTCACTACCCGTCTAGGTGCTCGTGTGACATCACTGCACTGGAGGGTTTCACAAAAACGGTCATAACTCCTTCATCTGACCTCGGAATAAGGTGAAACCAAGTGCGTTGGAAAGCAAACTCTAACAGCTTTCATCTGACATATCGTGGGCTATCTTCCAAGTGTGCTAAAAGTTATGCTCATTTAAAATTTTACCCTTGGATGAACTGACACACAAAACTCAACTTGTAGGGAAGTCTTGAACTTGTCTATGTACTATAAGTATCCCACGATCCTAACACACTTCCAACTTGACCAAATGAGACTTGAAACATCGGTACATAAGACCATGGAGTTATGGGGTGTCACAGACACCCTACTGAAAGCATCGGCCAGAACATTAGCTTTACCAAGATGATAATGCACGCTCATATCATAATCCGTAAGAAGCTCTAACCACCTCCGTTGCCTCAAGTTAAGATCTCGTTGAGTGAACACATATTGGAAACTCTTATGATCGGTAAACACATCAACATGCACCCCATACAAATAATGTTGCCAAATTTAAAAAAAATACCACCGCGGCCAATTCAAGATCATGAGTAGGATAATTCTTTTCATGCACCTTGAGTTGTTTAGAAGCATAGGCTAATGTTGCCACATTTAAAAAAAATACCACCGCGGCCAATTCAAGATCATGAGTAGGATAATTCTTTTCATGCACCTTGAGTTGTTTAGAAGCATAGGCTATCACCTTACCTTTTTGCATCAAAACACAACCTAACCCAATTCATGATGCATCACAATACACAACAAACCCTTCCAACCCTACTGGTAGTGACAAGATAGGAGCGGACACTAGTTTATCCTTCAAGGTTAGGAAACTCTTCTCACACTAATCGATCCACACAAACTTAGCCTTCTTTTGAGTCAACTTAGTCATGGGAGAAGCAATAGAAGAGAACCCATTTAGAAACCTCTAGCAGTAACCCGCTAAGCCCAAGAAGCTTCTAATATCTGATGGGGTCAAAGGTCTAGGCCAATTTTTAATCAATTTCGTCTTTTTAGGATCCACGTTAATACCATCCCCCGACACCACATGACCTAGAAAACAACCTCTTTCAACCAAAATTCACATTTTTCATACTTGGCATACAACTTTTCTTTCCTCAATCTTTGAAGAACCACCTTGTAATGACTCACATACTCCTCCTCACTATAAGAGTAGATCAAAATATCGTCGATGAAAACCACACAAGATTTGCAATACCACCTTCGTGTGATCCACATGCTCCTCCTCACTATGGTAATAGATCAAGATATCATCAATAAAAATCACCACAAACAAATCAAGGTAAGGTTTAAAGACCCTATTCATAAGATCCATGAAGATAACCGATGTATTTGTCAACCCAAAATACATAATCACAAATTCATAATGCCCATACCTAGTCCAGAAGGCTGTCTTGGGAATGTCACACTCCCTCACCTTCACTTGATGATACGCAGATCGAAGATTAATCTTAGATAAGTGACTAGCCCCTTAAAGTTGGTCAAATAGATCTTCAATCCTTGGTAGAGGATACTTATTCTTTATGGTAACCATATTAAGTTGTCAATAGTCAATGCATATTCTAAGGGACCCATCCTTCTTCTTTACAAACAACACCGATGCACCCCAAGGTGATTGGCTAGGCCTAATGAAAACCCTTCTCAACAAGTCCCTCAATTGCTCTTTCAACTCCTTTAGCTCCACCAGGGCTATATGGTAAGGGGGAATAGAAATGGATTGAGTATCAGGAAGGAGGTCTATACCAAAGTCTATTTCCCTTTCGGGAGGAACACCGGGAAGGTCATCTGGAAAGACATCAAGAAACTTATTTACCACCGAATTCAACTCTATAAGAAGGACTTTGGACTCAACATCCCTAACCCTCACAAGATGATAGAGACGCCCCTTAGTGATCAACTTTTGGGCTTTAATGCAAGAGATAAAGCTACCCTTGACCACCACATCATGATTCTCCCACTCAAGGATAGGTTCACTTGGGAATTGGAATTTGACCCTATGGGTTCGACAATCAATAGAGGCAATATGCATGCAATCAATTCATCCTAAGAATGACATCAAAATCTACCATATCCAACTCAAGAAGATCACAAGGAAATATTTTATGCAAAATGCAAATGGGATAATTTCTATGACCTTTCTAGCAATAATAGATGCACCAATAGGAGTAGATACCTCATAAGACTCACACAACAGTTCGGGCTCAACATGAAACTTTTTTACAACAAAAGAAGTAATAAAAGAATGAGTGGCACCCGGGTCTAGCAATGCATACACATCAAAATCAGACTTTTAACATACTGGTGATGATATCGGGTACCTCATCAAATCCTTGTATCCCTTGGAGTACATAGAACTGATTATGCCTTGGGGAACCACCTTGTTGGCGTCCTCTCCCCAAAGGAACCATATTAGCACCCTAACCTAGTGGATGAACATTTTTACCCTTGTTTTGATTCCGAGGACAATTAACCTTCTTGTCACCCACTTCCCCACAATTATAGCAAGCGTTAGTATCCCTCAAACATGGGCTATCACAACCTCTACCACATCTTGGGAACATAGGTCTAGGCACCACACCACTACCTCATTAGGGCCTTGGATAGTCATTAGCAAATCTCCCACTAGGAACATAAGAAGACCCTTGGCCTTGATGAAATTGGCCAACCTTGGGACCTTGGAATCTACCATCAAAACAGGCCCTCTTGGCCTCACTATTCCTCCTCTTCCTTAACTTCTCCCCCTCTAATTATTTGGCATAGGTCATGAGGCAGGATAAGTCAATGTCACCAATCAACATAGCGACATAATACTCCTCATTCACCAAGTCAAATACACCCATCACAAACTTATTCATTCTAGACCTTGGGTCTGCAATCAAGTGTAGAGCATATGTAGAGAGTTTGTTGAACTTGAGAGCATATTCCCTCACACTCATAGATCCTTGCTTCAAATTCATTAACTCCATCATTTTGGCCTCCCTAAGCTCAAGAGGAAAGAACCGATTGAGGAAAGTTGCCTTAAAATCCTTCTAAAGAATCACATTGTGTTCCCCTTCCCCTCCTTCCATTGAGTATACCATATTTGGGTCACCCCCTTGAGTTGGTATGCCACTGATGTGTTGTCAAAATGCAACACATTTGATGCCTAAAATAAGGGATTTTATGAGTTCTTAATGCGACTTTCTATGATTTTTATGTGCTTTTGTGTTGTTATTACAAAAAAGATAGGTTAGCATGATTTTGGGATAAAATTGCAGATTTTGCTGAAGTGCAGCACATACGAGCCTTCTTACGAGTCGTAGGGTGATCTCATAACAAGAAATAGAGCGTAAAAATCAAAAATTTACTAAGTGGAGATCAGCCCTACGAGGCCACTGTACAAGTCGTAGGTCTCATTACGACTCGTATAGGTGGACTCATAGCAAGAAACAGAGAGCCTAAATTTTGGGCTACAAACTGAAGGCCTAGACTATGAGAGAAGCATATGAGTCGTAGCCCAAGCAACGAATCATTCCAGTCGTTCATAACAATCAAGTCCAAAATACAAAGTGCCTGATACGAGACCCCAACTATGACTCATAGGTCACCCTACGAGTCATACCTGTGAAACATACCTGCTGCCAACTGCCTTTTCTATATAATTTTTAGGGTTAAGTTTGTAAATACTATAAATACATTATATTAGGATTTAGAAAAGAGGGATCCTAGACGTGAAACTTCAAAAAGATAGACATTGAATATTCTCTCTAGAAGTTTTTAGGGTCTTAGTGTAGAATCTCATTTTCAATTGGAAAACCCACTTTAGGGGATTGCAAACATCACATTGTAATCACTCTCCATCTATCAATGCTTGTGGTTTGCAACTTGTGGATTATCTATCGTCATTACTTTGGGTAAAATTCTCAACTATGTATTGTATTTGCATTCTTGTTGGTTTTGCCTTAGACATGAGTAGCTAAGCACCCACAACTTGGGGTTGTGGGAACCATGGGTAATTGACTTAAGATAACCTAAATTAATTGCATTTCAATTAATGGGGTTTTGCATGCATTATCTATGTCCCTTCATTTTGATTGTAGTTTGGTAGTGACCAACACCAAACCCCACCTCCTATCATAATCTCTAAGCAAGGCAGTGACAAAAAGGAAAAGGTAAATAGATAACAGAATTTGATTAATATGTTCTCGTCTAATCAACCATACCTGACCAAGGGGAGGTTGACTAGGAAAATAGGTAATGGTTAGTTGGCACACCATGGCTGCCGACCAAGCGCCATGGACAATTTAACCTTCAACTTCACAAGAGGGCTGGAAGAACCTAAGTTACCGTCTTGCATGCAAATTCCCAAGTATAGTTATGTTGCCTAGGGTAATCGAGTCAACGAGCCATGGGGAACACAATTTACAAGTTGTCCATAAATTTGAGTATTTCTTCAGATAATAGTATAGTGTTTACTTTTATTTTTGTTCTTAAATCACAAACCCCCCCTCATTTAGAGATTTTAGTCATAATTACTCAAAAGGATTGATAGTGAATTATTATAGTCAAGCCCTTTATTCCTTGTGGATTCGTCCCTATCCTTCGGTTAGGTTAATTACTGATAGCGAGTACTTTCTTATTGGAGCATGAACATCAGATCATGCTGACATGATGTCACCATGTAGAAATTGGAGCACTGTTTGATCATCCTCCTCCTCCACATGGCTAGATCGATTGTCCTACAAGCTTGTTAGTGAGTCCTCTATTTTGGGGATGTTGCTTATGATCTCTTGCTATATATTAAGACTATCTTTCTTTTAGTTATGTATTAACTATGAGGGTGAGCCCGGTTGCTTGTCTCGGCCCCTGCTCTTATCTATGTAGTAGAAGCATCGTTGGACATACTATGTATCTATGCTATGAGCCTTGACTCTCTTGTTCTTGATGTTATGATATGGGTGTTTACCATAGTCTTGATTCCCTTGCTTATGCTTATTTCTCATTCTCATTTTAATTACACTTGATGCTATGATATGGAAGTTTACCATTAGTCCTAATTTCCTTATTATGCCTATCTCTTAATGTCATTTTTTTATATATGCTTCCACGACAAAGGATGTGTAATGATATGCTATGAGGCTTATTTGGGGTTCCTTCGGGTTCCCCATTCGTCGGTCACGTCTAGGCTCTAGGCTTGGGTCACGACACTTGTTCGGGGGGCAAAATAGAGAGAAAAATGGGTGTAACCTAAATTTTTGAGAAACTACATCAAAATTCTGAAATCGCAAAAATGTACTTTCCAGAAAGCATTCGCGCCCCTGGCACGATAAGCCAAGGGCGTGCTGTAGTGTATTTTTCGCTGCCAGTTTCTATCTCAGTCCAAGGCTTTTGGATTTTGGGCTTACGTATTCCCATGCATGAAAATACCTATACTTAGCCATATTTTACCTTCATATCATTCAAGACATTCACAAATACCCTCTCAAACACTTAGATAATATTTCATCTCAAAATTCAAGTGTCCAAATCTCTTCCAGATCCTCAGGAATTCATCGATGCTTCAAGTCTTCATTAACATCTTCATCAAGGAATTCTCCAAAGTCAAGGTATGTGGTTTTAATAAGGATTTCATTCAAGCTTCAAATCTCCATTGAAATCTTCTTCAAGGAATTCTCCAAAACTAAGATATGTGGGTTTCAACCAATGGATCCTTTCACCCATGGTGCCCAAGCTTCCTTTTTACCTAAATTTCATGATTTAAAGTTGATTTACTCATGGGTCTCACTTATTATGAATTTCACTGGACACTATGTTCGGTCACCCATGATACCTAAGCTCTCTTTTACCTAAAATTGCATGATTTAAAGTTGATTTACTCATGGGTCTTATCTATTATAAATTTCACTGTATACTATGTTGGGGTTTCATGAAATTATGATTATTTTAGCATGTTTTGAGCTATGAATCTAAGATCTATTATGATATTTGATAAGATTTTGATGTATATTGTTTGAGGGCATTACCAAGTATCTATTGATGGTTTTACACAAAATTTTCTAGCATGATTCCACTCTTGATTTGCATGGTTTACACTAGCACTACATACCCGCCAAATGTTTGATAAAATGTTCGATTATGATTTCTTGAGGAATTGAAGGCCCAATGCATGTTTTATAAGTTGAATGACTATATGGTAATGAAAGGAATGTATGTATATGATATTATATTTGTAGTATTGGGAATTGACCAAGCCTCACTCGTGTGGTTGTAGGCCTGAATAACCATATTGATGGGTTTGTACCTCGATTATCTAGTTCGGGAGGTGGTAGGCCTGTGCAACCATGTTGTGGTGATTTGTACCTTGATCACCTTACTCTGGAGGTGGTAGGCCCGTGCAACCATGTTGGGGGATTTGTACCTCATTAACCAATTGAGGGGTTCGTACCTCATTCGCCTCTCCAAGGAGGTGGTAGGCCTTGGATATTCCCTATTAATGGTCTCTCCTTAAACATATGTTATGTTCTATATTAGCATGATTTTACTTCAAACATCATTCATATATGTCATATTGCTATATGCTTATTCATTGCCTATGTTATGCATCTTGTTTATGATGCTTATTACTCGTTGCATTGCATCCCACATACTTAGTACATTTAAATGTACTAGAGTATACTCTATGCCTACATGATGTCACCATGTAGGAACCAGAATCTCGCTCGATCAAGCTCCTCCACATGGCTCATACGATTTAACTCAAGCTAGTTGGTGAGCCTTCATTCTGGGGACAATATTTATAATCTCATGCTATGTACTAAGACTATCTTTGCTCTATGTATATATTAAATATGAGGGTGATCTCGATTTCTTGACATGGGCCCCACTCTTATCTATGTAGTAGAGGTGTTGTTGGATATGTTATGTATTGAGCGTTGACTCTCTTGTTTGATGCTTATGTTTTGAAAGATTTCCTTTAGTCCCTTTGCCCTTTCTAATTTAATTATTTTGTTTAATTGCTTCCGCGATCAATGATATGTAATGATATGTTAAGAGTCTTGTTTGAGGTCCCTTCGGGTTCCCCATTCCTCATATCATGTCAGGCCCTAGGCTTGGGTCGTGAAAAACTTGGTATCAGAGCACCAGCTTGTTAATAGTCCTCTGCATCCAACACACCGCGTCGATTAGAGTCTTGTTTATGGTTGTGTTGTGCACCACAACTGTGAGGAAGAGCCTATGAGCCATTTTAGGAAATGTTTCCCTTCTTCATGTTCTAGGTCGTGCTATAGAGTTAAAGTAAGGTTGTTCCCCCCTAACGATTGTTCTTTGGTATGCTAGATCATGCCTAACACAAGAGGAAGAAGAGTTCGCACACCCAAAGAACAACCGACTCATGGTGAGCTTCAGAATGCTCTCACTTTTCAAGACCAAGTTGTGGCTAACCAAGCCAACCAAGGGGCCCAAGCCCCTCATGATCCTACACCGGCATCCAGGATAAAGAATTTTATGAGGATGAATCCCCTAGAATTCTATAGGTTTAAGGTAGATGAGGACCCTCAAGAATTTATTGATAAGGTCATTTATAAGGTTTTGGCTATTATGGGTGTTAGATCGGAAGAGAAGGTGGTGTTGGCGGCTTACCAACTCAAGGGGATGGCACAACTATGGTTTAACCAATGGAAGAAGGAGAAGGTAATCAATAATGTGGTGCTTTGGGAGGAGTTCAAGGAGGTTTTTCTTAATCAGTTCTTCCCTCTTGAGCTTAGGGAGGCCAAGATGGTGGAGTTCATGAATTTGAAACATGGATCTTTAAGTGTGAGGGAGTATGCCCTCAAGTTCAATCAACTCTCTAAATATGCTCCCTACTTGGTTGCCGACCCAAGGTCTAGAATGAACAAGTTTGTGATGGGTGTATCTGATTTGGTGAGTGAGGAATGCCGATTTGCTATGTTGATTATTGAAATGGATTTATCCCGCTTGATGACCTATGATAAACAAATGGAGGAGGAGAAGTTGAGGAAGAGAAGGGGTCGTGAGGCCAAGAGGGCCCATTTTGTGGGAAAGTTCCATAGTCAAAAGGGTGGCCAGTTCTATCAAGGCCAAGGGCCTTCTCATGCATTTAATAAGAGGGTTGCCAATGAGTTTCCAAGGGCCAAAAGTGTTGGGGTTGTGGTCCCTAATGGTGGGTGTAAAAAATATGGTAGGGATCCTAGTGGCCTGTGCTTGAGGGATACTAATGCTTGTTATGGTTATAGGGAAATTGGGTATAAGGTGATGGATTGCCCTCAAAATCGCAACAAGGGTAAGGAGGTTTATCCACAAAGTACTAATGCGGATCCTTTGGGGAGAGGTGGCCGACAAGATGGTGCTCCAAGGCAAAATCAATTCTATATACTCCAAGTGAGATAAAGGGTTGAGGAGGTTCCCGATGTCGTCACTGGTATGTAATTGTCTTTGATTTTGATATGTATGCATTGAATTATCCTGGTGTCACTTTTTCTTTTGTTACCCTCTTTGTTGCCAAAAAGTTCATGTTGAGCCCGAATTGTTTTGTGAGTCTAATGATGTGTCTACTCTAATTGGTGCATCTATTGTTGCTAGAAAGGTTTATAGAAATTTTCCTATTTGAATTTTGCATAAGATTTTGCCTTGTAATCTTGTTGAGTTGGGAATGGTGGATTTTTATGTTATTCTCTTGATAGATTGGTTGCATGCATACTATGCCTCTATTGATTGTAGAACCCATAGGGTCAAATTTCAATTCACAAATGAGCCCGTTCTTGAGTCAGAGAGTCATTATATGGTGGTCAAGGGTAGGTTCATCTCTTGCATTAAAGCCCGTACATTGATCTCTAAGGGGTGTCTTTATTATCTTGTGATGGTTAGGGATGTAGAGTCCAAATTCCTTCCCACAGAGTCAGTTCTGGTTGTAAATGAGTTCCATAATGTCTTTCCAAATGACCTTCCTGGTGTTCCTCCCAAAAGGGAAATAGATTTGGGTATAGACCTCCTCCCTGATACTCAACCCATTTCTATTCCCCCTTACTGTATGGCCCCAGCGGAGTTAAAGGAGTTGAAGGAACAATTGAGGGATTTGTTGGAGAAGGGTTTCATTAGGCCTAGCTAATCACCTTGGGGTGCATCGGTGTTGTTTGTGAAGAAGAAGGATGGTCTCTTAGAATGTGTATTAACTACCAACAACTTAATAGGGTCACTATCAAGAATAGGTATCCTTTTCCAAGAATTGATGATTTGTTTGACCAATTATAAGGGGCTAGCAGCTTCTCTAATATTGATCTTCAGTCCAGGTATCATCAAGTTAAGGTGAGGGAGTGTGATATTCCTAAGCATGTGGTATCGGGGGATGGTATTAAGGTGGATCCTAAAAAGATAGATGTGATTAGAAATTGGCCTAGACCATTGACCCTATCGGATATTAGGAGCTTTTTGGGCTTAGCGGGTTATTATAGGAGGTTTGTGAATGGGTTCACTTCTATTGCTTCTTATATGACCAAGTTGACTCAAAAGAAGGCCAAATTTGTGTGGACCAATGAGTGTGAAAAGATTTTCCAACCATTGAAAGATAAGCTTATGTCTGCTCCTATATTGTCACTACCGGAAGGGCTAGAAGGATTTGTTATTTATTGTGATACTTCTAGAGTTTGTTTGGGTTATGTTCTAATGCAAAATGGTAAGGAGATAGCCTATGCTTCTAGACGACTCAAAGTGCATGAAAAGAATTATCCTACTCATGATATTGAACTAGCCGCAGTGGTATTTGCATTAAAGGTTTGGCATCATTAATTATATGTGGTGCATGCTGATGTGTTTACCGATTATAAGAGTCACCAATATGTTTTCACACAAAAATATCTCAACTTGAGACAAAGAAGGTTGTTAGAACTTTTTAAGGACTGTGATATGAGTGTTTATTATCATCCTGGTAAGGCTAATATAGTGGTGGATGCTTTGAGTAGGGTGTCCACGGGTAGCCTAGCTCATGTTAATGATGGTGGCAAAGGGGTGGCTAGAGAGGTCCATCGATTGGCTAGATTAGGAGTTAGATTGGAAGAGATGGATAATCGGGGTTTTGTGGTAGTTGATGGCTCTAAATCATCATTGGTTGAGTAGGTGAAAGCTAAGCAAGATCTTGACCCTGTTTTGTTAGAATTGAAGGCATTGGTAAAAGATGGTAAGGTGGAGGTTTTCTCCCAAGGGGGAGATGGTATCCTTAGGTACCAAGGTAGGTTGTGTTACCTTGTATTGATGGCTTAAGGGAGAAAATCCTTGCGGTTCTACTAAGATGTATAGAGATTTGAGAGACGTATATTGGTAGGGAGGTATGAAGAGGAACATTGCCAAATTTGTCTCCGGTTGTCATAGTTGTCAACAAGTCAAGTCGAGCACCAAAGGTCGGGTGGCTTAAGCCAAGACATAGAGATTATGACTTGGAAGTGGGAGGAGATTAATATGGATTTTGTGGTTGGGTTTCCCAAGACTAGAAAGTGTTTTGATTCCATTTGGGTTGTGGTTGATAGGATGACGAAATTGGCTCACTTTTTACCAGTTAAGACTACATATGGGGCTGAAGATTATACTAGGTTGTACATTCATGAGTTGGTAAGGTTACATGGGGTTCCCCTATCAATTATATAGGATCATGGTGCTCAATTTACTTCACATTTTTGGAGGTCCTTTAAAAGGGGTCTTGGTATAAGAGTTAAACTTAGTATGGCCTTTCACCCACAAATGCATGGCCAAGCCGATAAAACTATCCAAACTTTTGAGGATATGATTAGGGCTTGTGTATTAGAATTAAGGAGTAGTTGGGATGATAATCTTCCATTGATTGAGTTTGCATATAACAATACCTATCATTCTAGTATTGGTATGGCTCTGTAACGATCCAAGCCTAGGGCCTAGACGTGACATGGCGAATGGGTAATCGGAAGGAACCCCAAACAAGCCTCTTGATGTGTCATTACACATTCTTGGTCGCGGAAGCATATAAAAGACATATAGAATAGGATGGGGCATTGGGACTAAGGGAAAACTTTCCCAAACAACAACATTTCAAGACAAGGAGTCATGGCTTATATCATAAATACACAACTTGTCCAACAAACACCTCTAAATACATAGATAGAGCGGGGGCCAAGACAAAGTAACCAGGGTCACCCTCATAGTCAAATAAAACATAAGAAAGTGTCGCAATACATAGATAAGAGGAAAACATAAACCAAGGTCCCCGAAATGTAGGACTCACCAACAAGCTTGGAATATCACCGTCTAACCACGCGGAGGAGGAGGATTACAATATGACATGTATGACCAATGCATAAGTAAAACATTCTTTAGTAACCCAAGCTCATATAGAATATCAAGTGTAGATGAGACCAAGCTAGATTTCCAAAGTATGAAGCCCTTGGTAGGTTAGTGATGTTGCCACCCTATCACTTAGGTGGATGACTACTAACCCTCATCTAGGTTGATGATGATGCCACCCCATCACCCTGGTGGATGAGTACTAACCATCGTCTAGGTTGATGAGTACTAACCCCCATCTAGGTTAGTGATGTTGCCACCCCATCACTTAGGTGGATGAGTGCTAACCCTCATCTAGGTAATCTAGGCGCTAGACCTCCCGAACTAGGCATGGTCGAGTTCTATACTTTATATAGGAGTCATCATACATATAAGCTCATCTCATCATCATAACATCACTCATATCATATCTCATGCTTTGGACTTTCAATTCCTCAAGAAACCCTAGTTGGATATTTTATCAAACACCTTGGGGGTGTGTAATGGGGGTAAAAGATCATGCAATTTAGAGATGAAATCATGCAAGAAAATCTGTAATAAAACCATTAATCCACACCTTGCAACACCCCCAAGACATTCACATCATAATCCCTCATCAAATCCAACATTAGATCCAAAATTTAGAGCTCAAAACATGCTAAAACCACCATACTTTTATGAACTAAAATCACTTTGCAATAAATGAATCAATATACAAGACCCACATGTAAAATCAACTTTAAATCATGAAATATTAGTAAATAGGAGACTTAGGCACCATGGGTGAGAGAACCCAATGGTTCAACACCACATACCTTAGCTTTGGAGAAGTTCTTGGTGAAGGTTGACAATTGAGACTTAAAGCTTAAAAAGAATTCTTAAATTCGGATGAGTTTTGAGTCTTGGAATTCGCAGCGAAAATATGGCTAAGTGATTTGGGTAGTATTTGGAAATGTTTAGGATGATATAAGGGTGAAATTTGACTAAGTATAGATAAAAATACGTTTGAAATACTTGGGCTCAACACTTAGAATATTTTGGGTCGCAGAAGAAAAACTATTATTTGAAAATACACATATTTGCGTCGCGGAGAGTGATTTGTACTAAAGCGTGCCCAAGGAGCATCGTGGAAGCATCGCAAAAAGCTCTCTAGAATTCATCACTTAAATTTATAATTGTTATTCTTTCACTCTTAAGTGGAGGTTAGACCCTTTTTCAGCTAATTTTGACCCCCTAATCATAAATATGAAGTCGGATTTTTAAATAATGAATGGATTTTTGGATATATGAAAATTGAAATTCCGGGTATTTTGACACATTTTTGGGCACTTTTTGGGGTTGTTTCAATATCTCCTCCTTGGGAACATTCATCCCTAAATGTAAAAGAGATGTACATGACAAGAGTGATCATGAACAAATCAGCCCCAACAAGGATGCAACATAACATGTAAAACACCATTTTCAAACCCTCAACATAAGTGTAAAGTCATATAAGTTTACCAACTTAAACATGAATATATAAGAATGACATAGGGGCTGAAATGTGGGACTTGAATCACATAAGAGACTTAGTATTAGTACTTTAGGCTTAAGTGGAGTGGAAATGATATGGATACTGCTTTTGCATGTCCGCTTTGGCCTCCCAAGTAGCACTTTCGACTCAAGACCCTTAAGTGGAGTGGAAATGATATGGATACTGCTTTTGCATGTCCGCTTCGGCCTCCCAAGTAGCACTTTCGACTCATTGGTTCCTCCAAAGGACCTTAACGGATGTCACTTCTTTGTTCCTCAATCTCTTTACTTGCCTATCCAAGATCTGGACTAGGATCTCCTCATAAGTTAAGTTATCATCTATATCACCCATAATATCAAGAGGTACAATGGCATTTTGATCACCAACGTATTTTCTGAACATACAGACATGGAACACCGGATGGACCGAATATATTTTACTAGGCAACTTTAACTCATAAGCTACCTTGTCAACCCTCCTAGTCACCTCATAAGGACCAACGTACCTTGGACTCAACTTTCTCATTTTACAAAAATGGAACACACCTTTCATTGGAGAAACCTTCAAATAAACCCAATCACCCACTTCAAATTCTAGGTCTCTTCTTCTCACCTCGTCATAGGATTTTTGATGATTTTGGGCCATCCTCAGCCTTTCCCTAATCATATTAACCTTCTCAAGAGCATCCTTAACCAGATCTGGCCCCAATACAGCCACCTCTCCAATATCAAACCAACCCACCAGTGATCTATAACGTCTCCCATAAAGAGCCTCAAAAGGAGTCATACCGATGCTAGAGTGATAGCTATTATTGTAGGCAAATGCAATCAATGGAATATGGTCATCCCAATTACCTTTAAGCTCCAAGACATAGGCCCTAAGCATATTCTCAAGTGTTTGAATCGTCCTTTTGGCTTGGCTATCCATTTGAGGGTGAAAGCCCGTACTAAGGTGAACTTTGGTACCAAGACCCCTTTGGAAAGATTTCCAAAAGTATGAAGTAAATTGTGCAATATGATATGATATAATGGATAAAGCAATCCAATGCAACCTCACTAACTCATGGATGTACAACCTTGCATACTCTTCAGCCTCACATGTAGTTTTAACCGGTAGAAAGTAAGTCGATTTCGTCAACCTATCAACCACCACCCATATGGAATCAAAACATTTCCTAGTCTTGGGCAACCCAACCACAAAGTCCTTGTTAATCACCTCCCACTTCGAAGTAGGAATCTCTATGTCTTGGGTTAGGACACCCAAACTTTGATGTTCGGCTTTGACTTGTTGACAACTATGGCAATCGGAAACAAATTTAGCAATATCTCTCTTCATGCCTCCCTACCAATACACATCCCTCAAGTCTTTATACATTTTTGTGGAACCAGGGTGGATAGAATAAAAGGAATTATGGGCTTTATCAAGAATTCTCTCCCCTAACCATCAACACATGGCACATATAACCTACCTTGGTATATAAGGGTCCTATCTTCCCCTTGGGAGAAAACCTCTATTTTTCCATCTTTCACCAAGGCCTTCAATTCAAGCAAGGAGGAGTCTTGAAATTGTTTTGCTATGACCTCATCAACCAAAGAAGATTTGGAACCATCAACAACAACTACACCATTACCCACATCTTCCAACCTCACCCCCAATCTAGCCATTCTATGCACCTTCCTAGCCATCTCCTTTTCACCACCATCCATATGAGCTAGGCTACCCCTAGACACCTGACTCAAAGCATCTGCCACAACATTTGCCTTATCCGAAAGGTAATGCACACTAATGTCATAGTCCTTAAGGAGTTCTAGCCACTTTCTTTACTGCAAGTTGAGATTTTTTTGAGTGAAGACATATTGAAGGCTCTTATGATCAATACAGACATCAACATGCACCCCATATTAATAATGATGCCAAATCGTTAATGCAAACACCACAGTGGCTAATTCAAGATCATGGGTAGGGTAGTTCCTTTCATGGACTTTGAGTTGCCTAGAAGCATAGGCTATGACCTTACCATTTTGCATTAGTACACAACCCAAAGCAACTCTAGATGCATCACAAAACACAACAAAACCCTCAATCCCATCCGATAATGACAATATAGAAGCGGACATAAGTCTATCTTTCAATGTTTGGAAGCTTTTCTCAAATTCATTGGTCCATACAAATATAACCTTCTTTTGAGTCAATTTTTTCATAGGGGAAGAAATGGAGGAGAACCCATTCACAAACCTTCTATAGTAACCCACAAAGACCAAGAAACTCCTAATATC
>DF362179.1:606-30447 GCA_000787875.1 Solanum virginianum
CAAACCCTTTTCACCACTTCAAAGCTTCACACACGAATTTCTACGCGTTTCCTTGACAAATCAAAGCTTCTACGACTCTTGGGGGATCAAATATACCAATCTTAAAGCCTTAGAATTGAAGAAAGAAGCAAAACACAAAAATTTTTGTGCTGTAACTGTAGCAGGCCAAGAGCCTAGCTACTGTTCACTCTCCTCTCTTTTTTTTTCTAAGTATGGGAAACAAATTATCAAATTCTTCAAAAGCACACTCAAGTGTCACACTTCCTAAAAATAACACCAATAGTCTCAAAGTTGGCCATGGTACCAAAACACCAACATACGGGTTCTAACAGTAATCATGAAGAAATCAACCCCAACAAGAATGCAAGAATGCAATAATGCACTTAAACATCATTTCAAAAATCTCAACATAAGTATCAAAATCACCATGAACTTCTCAATTTAAACATTAATGCATGCAAAAGACATAAGGGCTGAAACTTAAGACTTAGAATCATAAAAAGGACTTGATTTGTTGTCATAACCTTGAATAGAATGAAAGAGATATGGATATTGCTTCTCCATGCCTGCTCCGGCTCCCCGAATGACACTTTCAACTTGGCGATTCTTCCAAAGGGTATTGACGAGCACTACATTCTTATTAATCAACTTTTCCACCCATCCATCTAATATCTCCACCAGGACCTTCTCTTAAGCCAACCATCCTCTACAACACCCAAAATCCCAAAGAGTTCTATAGCACTTGAGTTACCAACACATCTCATCAACCTAGATGCATGAAGAACTGGATGAACCATATCCATATTCATAGGCAACTCTAATTTATATGCAACTTTACTAATCTTCCTTAACACTCTATACGAACCTACAAACCATAAACTTAATTTCCTTTCTTTCCATACCGGGTCACGCCGCTCATAGGTAGGACTACCAAGTGAACCAAATCATCAACACAAACACCTATAGCCTACCTTATTATCTAATGACACCATCTATCCCTTGGGAGAAAACCTCTACTCTAGCATCCCTCACCACAACCTACAACTCTATCAAGATGGGGATCAAGGCCTTGCTTAGCTAGACCTCTTCAACCAAAGAAGATTTAGAATTGTTAAAACCACTACATCACCATCCTCAACCTCACCCAACCTCATTCGCAACCTAGTCAAAGATATACTTCTCCAACCACCCTTTTCATCACCCCAAAGACTCCCACATCCCATAATTAGCAAGCCAACCCACCTCCTTCACAATTTAAAACATCACCCTCAAATGATTCACAAAGTCTTCCTCACTTCCAGAAACATACCAACAAATCATCACCAAGGACCACCACAAACATAACAAGGTAGAGATTAAAGACCCTATTCATGAGACCTATAGACATAACTAGTCCATAAATCAAACCAAAAGACACCGCCCCACAAAATATCGAAAAGGACATTCAATAACTTATTGATCACTAGAAACAACTCAAGAGAAATAACTTCGGTTTACCACCCCAAATTTAAAATATCAAAAAGGACATTTACTAACTCATTGACCACCGAAAATAACTCAATAGAAATAACTTAGGTTCAACACCCCCAACTCTTACAAGATGATAAATGAAACCCTTAGCGATCAATTGTACCTTAAGACAAGAAATAGACTTACCCCTTCACGACCACCTTACAAGCCCCCACTTAAGGACGAATTTATTAAGGAATTGGACTCTAACTCTACGGGCCCTACAATTAATGGAGACACAATATACAAGCAACTAAGCCATCCCAAGTATCATAAAAATCCACCACATCAAATCCAACAAGTCACAAGGCAAGACCTAATACAATATGAACATGGAACAACACCTATGAACTTTTTAGCAACAATAGACTCAATGAAGGGTAGACACCAAAGGTTCTCATAACAACTCGGGACACACAAGAAGCCCACTAGCAACCAAAATAGAATAATGAAAGGAATAGTGACACCAACATCGGGTGCCTCACCTACCCCTTGCCCCCTTGGGCCTCTTGAGCAACATAACCACCTTGACCTTGAGGACAACCCTCCTTGCCCTTGTTCTGAACATAAGGGCAGTCAATAGACTTATGGCCTACTCTCCCACACCCATAACATGTACTTGAATTCTTTAAGCATTTGCCATGATGATGTTTTTCACATTTTGGGCATTTTGGACAACTCATCCCACCATTGCCACCTTGGAATATTAGTTAATCCATTCCTTCCATAACAAGCCTCTTGGTTGGAGCACTAGAAGACCCTTTTCCTTAAAACTCGATACCTTGTTGGAATCGATCATTCTTAAACCAAGCCCTCTTGGACTCTTTATTTATCTTCTTCCTAAGCTTCTCCCCCACAATTTGTTCGGCATAAGTTATGAGGCCTGAAAATCCATATCATTAATCAACATAGCGGTATGACATTCTTTACTCACCAAATTAGATACACTTATTACGAACTTGTTCATCCTAGACCTCGGGTTGGGAACCAAGTGTGAAGCATATTTATAGATTTGGTTGAACTTGACGAAATATTCCCTCACACTCATAGACCCTTACTTAAAATTCATGAATTCCATTATTTTGGCCTCCCTTAGCTTAAGAGAGAAGAACCGGTTGAGAAATGCCACCTTAAACTCCTCCTAAGGAATAGCATCATAATTTTCCCTCTCCATTTTCCATTGCAAAAACTAAAATTGAGCCACCCCTTTGAGTTGGTAGGCCATTAACTCCGCCTTTTCCACTAAAGTCACCCACATGATAGTCAATACCTAGTACACCTCATCAAGAAACTCTAGGGGATCCTTATCCACTTTAGACCCATAAAACTCTAATAGGTTCATCCTCATAAAGTCCCTTAACCAAGATGCTAGGGTGAGAACATGAGGGGCTTGGGCCCCTTGGTTGATTTGGTTGGCCATAACATAGGCCAACAGGGTGATAGCATTTCGAAATTCAACTTCGGTAGTGCCTCTATCTTGAGGAACTTGAGGAGCGGGGTAAGCCGATTATCCCATAGGTGTATGACCACTCCTTGGTCTTCCTCTTTATAGCGCCATGATCAATAACTAGAAGAGCAAAAATATTCGTTAGGGGGAATATGGCTTACCATATAACCAAGGCACGATATAGACCATGAAGAAGTGAAATATTTTCTAAAATACCTCATAGCCTCTTACTCATAGTCATGGTGTACTTCACAACCATGAATAAGACTTTAATCAATACGGCGTGTTGGATGTCGAGGACCATTGACAACCTAGTGCTCAGATACCAAGTTTGTCATGATCCAAACTAGGGCCTAGATGTGACACGACATATGGGGGACCCAAAGGAACCCCAAGCAAGCCTCTTAACATATCATTACACATCCTTTGTCACAAAGGAAATTAAAGAACAATAAAAGAGTAGAAATAAGGTCATGGGGACTCAGGAAGAACTTTTATTTCATAAAATATCAAGAGAGTCCAAGATAATCAAGCTTATAGCATCACTGCATACTTGTCCAACAACACCTCTAAACATAGAATTTAGCGGGGGCTAAGAAAAGCAACTGATTTCACTCTCATAATAATGACAATAGGTAATCTAAATATGCAAGATATAATCTAAACATGAGCATAAGAAAATATAGATATTGTTCCCGAATATAAGGACTCACCAAAAGCTAACCTGAATAATCCGTTTAGCCGCATGGAGAAGAATCAATAGGAGCTCTAGTTCCTACATGGTGATATCATGTAGGCATATAGTATGCATTAGTACGTTTGAATGTACTAAGTATGTAGGATGCAATGCAACAATTGATAGGCAACATAGTCAAAATGCATAATCATAATCAAGAGATAGTATATTAGCAACATGGCATGCATGAACAATGTTTGAAGTAAAACATGCTTCAAAAATTATCATTCTTGCATAGCTTGTTTAACACAATAATGTGACATGATTAGATCATCCAAATACCATATACTTAAGAGTGAGTGGTATAGCATAGGTCATAACCCCTTCTAGTAGGTAATAGGTAGTACATGACGGTAGAGGAGTAGCATAGTTCATAACCCCTTCATGTAAATATGAGATAATGAATAGCACATGAGGGTAGAAAGATATCATAGGTTATAACCCCTATATGTGAGCATCAGATAATACATAATATTACATTTGAGGGTGAGGCGTACCACATAGTTCATAACCCCTTCATATGAGTACATTGCATAACCTCAAATCATACACGAGGGTAAGGAGTACAACCTAGTTCATAACCCCTTCATGTAGATATGAGTAAGTGAATAGCATATGTGGATGGAAGGTAGCATAGGTCATAACCCCTACATGTGAGTACCTTGCATAACCCCAACTCATAGACGAGGGTAACTATATGTAAAAATTGGCCTTGTACTAAAGGGTAAAGCATATAACATAGTTTATAACCCCTTCTAGTTGGTTTCATAAATCAGAAGACCATAAACCTGAGCATAAGGACTCAATAATGCATCAACATATCCCAAGACCACAACCAGCATGAGAGCCCAACAATTCCCTTGCAATGCCATAGGTGGTTTACATGACTTAAACACATATATATACATTTCTTTCATCACCATATGCCACTTAACTCATAAGCCATGCAATAGACCATCAATAACTCAAGAATTCTAAACTGGACATTTTTTCAAATACTTGGTAGGTGTGTAAAACTAGTGTAAAATCATGTAATTAAAGAGTGAAATCATGTAAGAAATCTTGAAGTAAATCATCCCACTAATACTTGGTAATACCATCATACATAGACATCAAAACCCTTTATCAAATCTCAAGATAGATCAAAGATTCATAGATCAAAACAGGCTAAAAATATCACACTTTTACAAAACTCCAACATAGTTCATAGTTAAATTTGTAATAGGTAAGACCCAAAAGTAAATCAACTTCAAAACATGAGTTTTATGTAGAACGGAAGCTTAGGCACCATGGATGAAAGGACCCAATAGTTGAAACCCATACATCTTAGACCTTGAATAATTCTTGATGAAGATTGGAAATGGAGACTTGAAGCTTAAGTGAAATCCTTGAGATCTGGATGAGTTTTTGGGACTTGAACTTGCGGTGAAATATTTGTCTAAGTGTTTGAGAGAGTATTGGGGAATGTCAAGTATGATACGAAGGTGAAATATGGCTATGATAGGTATTTTGTAATGTAAAGGAAGGCTTAAGTCCATGACCTAAAGTCCTTTCACCAGAACAAGAAAACTAGCCAAAAAATAACACCACTTCGCGCCCTTAGCACGTCGCTCTTGGGACGTGCTTGTTCATTGGAGATTGCAAACTTTAAAATTTTAAAATTTGTTATGGTTACTATAAAATCATGATTAGACCCATTCCGCACTCAATTTAGCCCCCTGAATAAGAATATGAAGTCAGATTTTCGATATTACGCACAAATATTTAGATATATAGAAATTATGATTTTGGACACTTTCGAGGCACATTTGCGGGTACGTTTTGGGGTTGTTTAATTGCATTAGCTCTAGATGTACCCATACCTTATATTCTCAAAACTTACTTTAGATATTATCCATTTAAGAGAAACTTATGTCTCTAAAGAGTTTCATGTTACCACCTAAGAGTGAGATGTCAGGGTTTATAATCCTTGAGTAGAATTAAGTCATCCCAGAGTTAGAAGGATGATGATGGAAAAAAAGGGATGGGATAGCAAAAAGGATGGCTGAATTGGGGCTTACAGTTAGAGTTATGTACCTATTAGGTACATAATGAAGTGATAAGCCTATTTCAACAAGTTTTGATGAGAGAGTCGTAAGTACCCTATGATTTTTATGATGAGGTACAAGGGAAGAGCTATTGTTAGAATGTGATAGAGTGTGCTCAAACTAGAAGGAAGTTTATGCTAATGTGTTGCAGTATTCATACTATTGAGGGTGAAGTGTAGATGTCGAATAGGGGAAAAAATTGCTTTCAATGTGATAGATCTAAACTAGGCTTATGATTTTTAAGTGCGAGCTCATGAGATTCATTGAGTTGTGAGCCTTATTCAGATAAAGAGATATGACTGAATAGGTCAGTAGTACTGAGTTGTAAGAAAAGTGATGTTATTGGTAGAGTACAAGTGCCCCATATAAAAGACGAGTGAAACCAGGATAGCTCAATAGATAAGAAGAAACTTGAGATGTGTACCCATGATTATGTAAAGATGTGTGAAGCTCTAAGTTATGATTGCTATAATAATGTAGATAGTTTATTGGAGTTGTTAATATGGAGTAGGCTGAGGTAAGCATTTTGTGTCATCCCGAGCAACTAAGTTTATTGGGGTTTATGGATAGATGATGTGGAGTTTTCTATTATAGTCTAAGTTTTGTACAAATGAGTCTATAGGAGAACAAAAGTTGAGCATTAGCAGGTAAAAAGAAGAGGCTATATTGTAAGAGTTGTGAAAAGTGGTTATGTATGACTTTAAGAGCAACAAATATAGAGGGAGTTCCATAGCTACAAAAGGAAGCTAAGAGTGGTATCCTTGAAGAGAGTCTTAGTGGCTATTTTATATATGTGACTATTGTATGATAGAAGAATTTATGATGCCTATTATTATAAATAGTGATTCCTTGATCGTGTGGAGGTATATGCTTATAGCCTAGTAAAGGGAATTGATTCTCAAAACTTGAGAGATGACCCTTGAACTAAGGGAGACATGGTGATATGATAGATCGAAGTAGATCTTGAGTTTTAGATGGTGATAGGTTGATTCGGACGAGGCATCAATTTTTGCCATCTCATATATTCCTTATACTTCAGTGAAGATGATACTCTATTTCTATCTGGTATACGACTGCTATGCCCATGTCCTAGTCCGATATACCATTTGTTGATTGTTATCTATGTTGAATTGTAAGGATAAAAAACAACGAATTCATTCATTAACTTTGATCTTACCATATCTTGTTATTCATGTTGAATTGTAAGGATGAAAAGCGATGAATTCATTCATTAATTGTGATCTGAACCCATGATTCTAAGTGTTTCCACCCTTATGTTGAATGAGATGCGACTTGAGTTTTACACTATGTATAATTCTCTGAACTCAGAATAAGTCTTGATAGACGAGAAAGATTGTACTTCATTATGAATGTTCTTAAATAAGATTTCTCAATTGAATCATGCTAATGATTGTCATTCCAAGTTCTTTGAGTCATCCTATCTTCTCATGTCTTGATAAAAATATCGATGATAGTAGGAGTGATGGTTGATGGGAGAGAGTGAGAGTTCTTCACTGTGATATTTTCATACGCATACACTAACCTTCAACTTATTATGCCATTTTTGATGCTAGGATGTAGACATGGCGAGTTCCCCTTGTCCAAATAGTGATGCTAATAGTAGTATATGGAGAATAAGGGTAGATGAAGAGGAGTGAACGTATCCTTATTCCCACATTGGTGTTGTACTTGTGTCATGTAACGATAAGGATGGGGAGGAGGAGAGAGATGAGATCTTATGATGTGTAATGGATATGTAAGAGTATTATGGTGTATCTTTGAGTAGGAGCTCATTGTATGAAGAAAGTAGAGGTACTAAGTAGGCTTGAAAATTCTAAGACTGAGTTGAAGTGGTTAGAGTGATCTGCTTGAATGCATGGTTATTATTATGTGAGTATTGATGATAGACTATTGAAGACTTGATGATAGTGAAGTAGTGAAGAGGACTAGTGATTTTTTTTATGAAAGCCCCTGTGGAAGTATAGAGATAAGTATTGAGGATCAACTTTGCATAAATATGATCGTCTTAAGGGTAGTACCTTAATGCTCAGAAATAGGCTTGAATGGAATAAGAGGATGTGGATAGGTAGAGAGTTGAATAGGAGCTATAAGCTCAAATTAAAAGAGTAGAGTGTCATGAAAAAGAGCATAATTGAGATAAGGTGTTAAGCTTGAGAGTTGTACATAGAGTCTTATGTATCGATGGTCTCATTCTCGATTAGGTTGATGATGAAATGACCCCAAAAAAGTACCCGATAATATGCCTCAAAAATTCCTATAGTCATAATTTCCATATATCTCAGAATTCGTGCATGATATCAAAAATCCGACTTCATATTCTTATTCGGGGCAAAATTGAGTAGGAAATAGGTGTAGCCCTAATTTTAGAAGACCCATGGTGAAAAAATGAATTTTGCTAATTTTGCAATTTCTAGTGAGCCTCCACGATGTAGACCCCCCAAATTTTAGAGGACCCGTAGAGAAAAATAAATTTCATCAATTTTGCAATTCCAGTAGTAGTCTGCGACTGCTCCACAATGCGGACCTGTCGCAGAGCAGTGTATTTTGTTGCCAGTTTTCTAATTGCAGTCCAAGGCTTTGGGGTCTTGGGCCTAAGCCTTTCTATGTGTGAAAATACCTATACTTAGCCATATTTCAATACTATATCATACAAGACATTCCCCAATACTCTCTTAAACACTTAGACAAATACTTTACTCAAAATGCAAGTGCCAAAACCCATTTCGGATCTTAAGGATTTCACTCAAGCTTCAAGTNATGGTGCCCAAGCTTCCTTTTTACATAAATTTCATGTTTCTAAGATGATTTTCTTATGGGTCATAATTACCATGAATTGTACTATGAACTATGTTAGGATTTCATAAAAGTTTAACTGTTTGAGCATGTTTTGAGCTATGAATCTTGGATCTGTACTTAGATTTGATAAATAGTTTTGATGTATATTGCATGATGGTATTACCTAGTATTGGTAGGTTAATTTACTTTAAGTTTACTTGCATATTTTGACTCTTGAATTACATGGTTTTATACTAGCATTACACACCCGCCAAGTGTTTGATAATATGTCCGGGTAATCTATCATGAGTTATTGAAGTCTTAAAGTTTGGCACATGAGTTACTTGACTTTATGATTATGAAAGGATGGTATATGTCTATTGATTTCATGATATGTATCTATAGTGTTGTGAGTTGGCCATAATAAATTGAGGGGTTGATACCTCAAACGCCTCGGATGGGGGTGGTAAGCCATCAACCAATTGAGGGGTTGATACATTTATTGCTTTCGGTGGAGGATGGCCATGTCCGTCAAATAATTAAGGGTTTCATACCTTAATTACCTCAGATGGTGGTGGTAAGCCATCAATCAATTGAGGGGTTGATACCTCAATCACTTTCGATGGAGTGTGGCATGCCCGTCAACTAATTAAGGGGTTGATACCTCAATAGCCTCAGATAGTGGTGGTAAACCATCAACCAATTAAGGGGTTGATACCTCATTCACTTTTGATAGAGGGTGGTCATGTCCATCAACCAATTGAGGGGTTGATTCCTCAATCACTTCTAAGAGGTAGTCTACCTTAGATTCTAATTACTAAGTTTGCTTGGTCTATGATGATGGTCTCTTCCTTCACATGTAATATGTTCTATATATGCATGTTTTACTTCAATCATCATTCATAGATGTCATATTATTATTATGCTATCTATTGCTTACGATATAACATTTTTTCTATGATGCCTATCTCTTATTGCATTGTATCTTACATACTTAGTACATTCAAATGTACTAACACATACTCTATACCTATATGATATTACAATATAGGAACCGAAGCTCCTTAGGATCATCCTTCTCCCCGTGGCTAGTACTATCTCTACAAAGCAAGTTAGTGAGTCCTCAATTTTGGGGACAGTGTCTTTGACCTTATGCTATGTATAAAGACTCTCTTTCTTTTATTGTATGCCTTTGACTTATGATGGTGAGCCCGATTGCTTGTATTGGCCCCAGCTAAATTCTATATTTAGAGGTGTTGTTGGACAAGTTATGTATTGATGCTATAAGCTTTGACTCTTTTGATGGTTTATGTTGTGAAAGATTTTCCTCAGTCCCTCATCCTTGTTTTATGCTCTTCGTTGTTGTTCACATGCTTCCATGACCAATGATATGCAATGATATGTTAAGAGGCTTGTTTGGGGTCCATTCGATTTCTCATTCGTCGTGTCACGCCTAGGCCCTATGCTTGGGGTGTGATAGATGATTTCCTTCCTAAGTTCGAAGGACTGATTGTCAAAGTGTTTAAACAATTCGAATTGGTTGCGTTTTGACATTCCATTCGTTCTTGATGATGAAAATATCTAAAAGAGTATCTCTTCACTTGATCTGAACAGATTTGTCTATTCTGAGCAACTTATGACTGGCAATGCTAGTTGAAATGAGTCTTGATCATTATATGTACCTGATGATGAGAATGTTGGAGGTAATTTCCTTACCCTTAACTAAATTGATTGTCTTTTCTTGAGTGGATTGTCTATTCTTGAGTCTGAATAGAGATTATTGATAATGATGAGGAGTTGAAAGATTGATTGATAGATGTGAATGTTGAGATAAGGTTTTAGTCTATTCATGCCTTGATATCCACTTTTACTCATTATTTGAGAACGAACAATCCCAAGGGGGAGATAATGTAATACCTAGTAAAATTACTAAAATACCCCTAGAATGAAAATATGCGCGTAATGTGTCTTCCCATGCTCCGTTTCTGAATCCAAGGCCAAATATGCAATCAACGTAAAATATTGAGTGGAAAAATGGTCTCGTACGAATTTTAAAGCCATCGAATTGAAAAATAACTTTTTGATCTAAAATGATTTCTAGAGGTTATGGGCGCCCAAGGCATAATGTTCCTGGGTCATGGACATGCCTTGTGTTTTTCTTATATTTTTTGACAGGAAATCGCAAACCAGTTCGGAAAATTGTAAGGAAACAAATACACTCGTGCTTGCCCCGTCCATGCCTTGGACTGGGCCATTTTAAAGTGAAGTTTTCATTTTAATTTGAGGGGAATTTTTTTCAATTACCAACCCCTCCTAATTTCAATAAATGAATATAAGGGATCTTTAACATCAAGCCAAGTCCAAGGAATTTCTACTAACTAAGTTTTCGTATGAGTTGATAGAAAGGTCAACTTCAACTGACCATATCTCCTAAACTATAATAAGGTAGGAGACCCATAATGTATTATATTGAAGATATTTGAATTATCTTTCCAATGCATCTAATTTTGCCTTAATCAGAGTTCAAATTAGAATGTTATGACCATTTTACTGAAGGCCTACAGAGTTATCCAAAGATCCGCAATAGCTCCACATTGCGGACCCAACGCGGACCCAGTGCTGACCCTTTCTAGATTATAAAATGACATTTTTTCTTTTTATTTTGAGGGTACTAGTAGCCAACACCTTTGATGATCTATTTAAGGTCCCCAAAATGCATAAAACATCAGTTTTTATAAGCAAAAACCCTCTTTGTTACTCTTTATCCTAAAACCTTTGAGGGTCTATTTAAGGTCCCAAAACATATAAAACGTCAGTTTTTCATAACCAAAACCCTCTCCCTTCACACCTAAACATAAATGCTCAAGAATCATTAAGAAAGTCATCAAGTTAGGATTAGCTTTCAAGATTCATCCTAAAGGTAAGTTATTCTTCATAAATTTCAATCTAACCCACCCAAATTTCTTCATATATTCATGAATCTCTAATAGAATCTTAAATCATAACCTAGGGTTACAAGAAAATGAATTCAAGAATTCCAAGAAAGAATTTATTGATTCTTCTTTTCCAAGAATTAGGGTTCTTCATCAAGAACTCTTAAAATTCTAAATCATGAATTCAAGAATCAAATAGAAGCTCTTCAAACAATGTCTTTCCAAGTTCTTCCACACTAAAAGAACTACCGAGATCAAGGATTTTTCCCCAAGAAAGCTAGTATTAATCAAATTTTGATTGTGATATCAACTTTGAGATATGTAAGGCTAAACTAAAAGTATGAGATAGTTCTCTCATGTGATCCATAGATGGTCTTAGATGAGAGTTGAATGTTCTTGAGTCTACATACACGATTCTTGATTATTTTGTTGAAAAACTTATAATTTTTACATGTATTTTTATATATTGATGATCATCATAAACTTGCTTTCTTGAATTAAATATTTTCATGAGATGTTGCGTAAATCCTATGTGTTAACTTTTAAAAACATGCATGAAAGAAGTTAGGGATTGAGTCTAGAGCCCTGATTTAGAATGTTGATTATGATTGAGATTGTGATGTGAGAATGATGATGAGTTGATAGAACTTGATTATCTCTTGAGTCTTCATAAATGAATTCTAGCGATTTGTCTATTTGATTGTCCCTAATGATTGCTCTAAGCCTTGAGCTATTGATTGAGATATTGATTGATGAGATGATGAGAGTCTCTATGAGATTGACTGAATGATTATTGCGTCTACGAGGCTGATTTGAGATGAGTTGATTGAGATAATATGATTGGTTTGATTGGATAGATTATATTATGAGTATTAAGTCATGGGAGGACTATCGAGTACCAAAAGAGTAAGATTTAGGCCAAGTTGCCCTCGTCAAACTATGTAGCTAAGCATAGGTGAGGACTAGGACCATCACATCACATTATGTTGAAGTCCCCTCTAATTATAAGTTCCTAAAATCAATAGAGAACTGATAGATTGCTGTCTTCATTTAGACGTGTCCATTATGGTTTCAATTTGTTCTTTACCTGGCAAGTACAGAACGATTGTGGCAACATTGTTGTTGTACAATCACTGGCTCATAAGTCATTGTTGTCGGATAAGAGAAGCTCCTAGAAAGTTCCCAAACTGAATAATCTGAGTCGAGATGAGATAAGATGAGATGTGATGTGATGAGATAAGTTGGGTTGTGTTCCCCTGAGATGAGTCTGATTTGATTAGTTGATGGTTCAGTTGTATACTCTTTATTCTTACTTTAGATAGACATTTGACATGTTTATTGTTACTATTCTTGATATTGATTGTTGTTTCTATATTATTCTACATTTTTCAATTTCACACAATAATTTTATATACCATCACATTCAACATAATGATGTCCCCTTTTGGATTGCATCATTTCATGATGTAGATACAAGATTTGAATATCGTCAATAGGTGCATCATTGATATACTAACGTCCCCCTCTGGGCCTGCATCATTTCATGATGTAGATACAAGATTTGGAGATTATCAATAGGTGCATCATTGAGGATTTGAGATATTCAGCTGATTGGTGAGCCTCCCCTACTTCAGAGGATTCATTATATTTATTTCATCTTGCTTTAGAGATAGACACTTATTAGCTTTATTTCCATTGAGGTAGCCATGAGTCTATTATTGACACCACCTGATAGTGATACAGGCTTCATCAACTAAAGTTGAATGTTGATGTAAGATTGTGAGTTAGTTCTTCCTACTAGCCTTTTATTATAACATTATTTTTAGACTATATGATGATGTGCCCATTTACTTCCTTATGTCTTCCATTGATTATTATAATGTATGAATGAATGAATGTGATGAGGTCAAGTGGTTCACTTGGGGACTGTCAATAGTCTCTGAGTGCCAGTTATGTTTAGGGTCCCCTCTCTGGGCATAACAAAATATCCACCAATTGCTTTTGAGAAAAGACATCTTAATAAAAGGAGGATGACAAGAAAAAATCTGTTGCATTTAGAGCCACTGATGAAAGTCACGTAGATAAAGAAGGTCTAAATGATGCTGAGATTGCATTGATCACAAAATTAGTGATGGAAACATTCAGGCACAACAAAAACCAACGAAGAGATAAGGAACACTATTCCAACAATAAAAAAATTACTAACTACAACAGAAATGATAGTAGGTGTTATGAGTGTGGTAAAGTTTCGACATATTGCAAGTAAATGTCCTGAAGCCCAAAGAAGATACCCTCAAGGATAATCCAAAAATAGAGCATTTAGTAGTTGGAATGATGAGGATACATAAGAATATGACAATGAAGACAATGCAAATGTCTATTTCATGGCTATAGGTCAAAGTAGCCAGGTAAACAATGATTTTTGCAAAAATTATCTTGATTTGAAAACTCTCTTAGATCGATCCATTATAGACTTAAAGAAATATTTTGAGAATTTTAGATCTATACAAGATGAAAAATGCATTAGAAATCAAACTTTAAGTTTGTACAATTGAGCAGATTTATTGGATGAAGAAAATCTTGATTATAAAAATCGATTGAAAGATGTTTAAAAATAGTTTAGCCCTAACAGATCTTTCAAGTCAACTATTTCTCAAAATGATTTTCATAGTCATTCTGATTTGATCAACCTAGTCAACAAACTAGTCATTACTGTGGAAAATCTTGATGTACCTACTCCAGGTGTCGATTTTATCACTCAAAGCCTTCCAACATGGTCTGGAAAGTTAAAGATACTGCTAACCAAAATAGACCCAAAACTATTTGGGTACCTAAAAATCAAAATTGATTTTGTCTTGAAGGAACATCGCACTAAATCTAAAGGGAAATAATACCTTGACAGTGCATATTCATATCATATGATGGGCAACAAATCTTTGTTCAAATATGTAGCTGACTATAAAGGAAGAAAAATACACTTTAGAGACAACTCAACTAGAACTGTAATTGGGATTGGCACGATCTGCTTTAATGAAACCTGTGACATTATCAATATTTATCTTGTGAAAGGACTAAAATTCAATCTACTAAGCATCAGTCAACTATATGATTCTGATCAAAAAGTAAGATTCAGAAGAACTGGATGCATTATTAAGGATAACTCTAGAAAAGAGATTCTTTCTAGAAGTAGAGATGGAAATGTGTATATCCTTGATTCCATGAAAGGAGATACAAAGTATATCTATCTAGCCTCTATGTCAAAAGATCCATGGATTCAGCACAGAAAGTTGGGACATTCTAGCATGAGACTTATTGAAAAGCTAGTTAGACTTGATTTTGCCATTGGCCTACAAAAAATTGACTACCCAAGGATCATATCTGCGATACATGTTAACTAAGTAAACAAATTAGAAACTCCTTTCTAACAAAAGATATTGTATCTGCCACAAAACCATTGCAGCTTCTTCATATGGACCTCTTTAGTCCAACCTGAATAGCTAGCATTGGAGGAAAAAAGTATACTTTTGTTATTGTTGATGATTATTCACATTTTACTTGGGTAATGTTTCTAGCTAACAAAGATGATACCTTAAAGAATTTTGAGTTCTTTTATAAGAAAGTACAAAGAGAAAAAGGTAGCTATGTTTCTTCTATAAGAAGTGATCATGGAGTAGAATTTGAAAGTAAAGCATTTGAAAATTTCTGCAATGAGGAAAGGTATGAACACAACTTCTCAACGCCTTAAACTCCTCAATAAAATGGTGTGGTCGAAAGAAAGAACCGAACTCTTCAACACATGGCCAAAACCATGATATGTGAACATAATCTCCCTCATCACTTTTGGGCTGAAGCAGTTAGCACAACATGTCACATTCTTACCAAGTGCCTCATCAGACCAATTTTGAAGAAAACTCCATATGAAATATGGAAAGGAAAGAAACGAAACATTGGTTAATTTAATCGTTTTAGTTGCAAGTGCTTCATTCACAACTATGGTAAGGAAAATTTGAGTAAGTTTGATCCACGTAGTGATGAAGATATTTTTCTTTGTTACTCAAATTCTAGTAGATATTACAAAGTTTTCATTAAGCGTTCCTCTACTATTCAAGAATTTGTTCATATTGTTTTGGTAAATATAATCATATACTTGAGAAAATATGTTGTTCTGATGATGAAGAAATTATAAATACTCAAAGTTTAATCATCTCATCAATTGAAACAATAGAAAAGGACCAGTCAACTATTGGTAATGAAAGTCAGCTTTCTACCAAAATAATTCCGAATGAATGGAGATGTGAACCGGATTATCCAAAAAAAATTCATCATTAGAAACATAAATGATGGAATGGGAACCAGAACTCCTAGCAAGAAAAGTACAAATATTGCCCTCATCTCTCAACTTGAACCCAAGAATGTAGAAGAAGCTCCAAAAGATTCAGAATAGGTTAAAGCTATGAAAGAGAAACTTGACCAGTTTGAGAAAAATTAAGTTTGGACCTTAGTTCATAAACTTGAAAACACTTCCATCATTGGGACTAAATAGGTTTTTAGAAACAAGATGAATGAAGATGGAAAGGTAATTAGAAACAAGCCTAGACTATTCGCTCAAGGATACTCTCAAAAGGAGGGAGTCGACTATGATGAGACTTTCACTCCTATTTCAAGGTTAAAATCTATTCATATTCTTTTGGCATACGTTGTTTTTAAGGGTTTTATACTTTATCAAATAGATTTCGAAAGCACTTTTTTAAATGGTTTTATTGAAGAAAAAGTCTTTGTTAAAAAAACCCCTGGCTTTAAACATCATGATTTTCCTCGTCATATTTTTAAACACTCTAAAGCTCTTTATAGTCTTAAACAAACTCCTATAATATGGTATGATCAACATTGTAAGTTCTTATTAACTCATGGTTTCTCTCGTTGAAGTATTAACACTACTCTTTTTATTAAGAAATTATCTTCTGATAGCATTATCATTCAAATTTATGTCGATGATATTATCTTTAGAAGTACTAATGATGATATGTGCAAGGAGTTTGCTAATTTCACGCAAAGTGAGTTTGAAATGAGCTTAATAGGTGAGTTAACCTTCTTTCTGGGACTGCAAATCTACCAATCTGATCAAGGGATTTTTATCTGCCAAAGTAAGTATGCTAAGGAAATAATTTAGAAATTTGGAATGGAAAATGCAAAGCCCATCAGCACTCCCATGAGTCCATCTTGCAATCTGGATCTTGATCTAACTAGTAAGAACGTAGATAAATTCAAATACAGAAGTATGATTGGATCTCTTCTTTATCTCACAGCTAGTCAACCTGATATTATGTTTAGTGTTTGCAAATGTGCCAAATTTAAGACCTCTCCTATAGAATCTCATCTTACTGTAGTAAAAAGGATTATTCGCTATTTAGTGGGAACTAGTTCATAGGGTTTTTTGTACAAAAAGACATCTATTTTTAATCTTTGAGGATTTTCAAATGCAGATTATGCAGGTGACAAAGTGGATCGTAAAAGCACTAGTGGATCATGTCAATTTTTTGGAGATTCCTTGATATCTTGGAATAGCAAAAAGCAAAACTGTGTGTCTATTTGTACTACTGAAGGTGAATATATGGAAATAGGTTTATGCTATACTCAAATTCTTTAGATGATACATCAATTGGTTGATTACAATATTACTGCTAAACCCGTACAAATATTTTGTGATAATTCTAGCGTTATCTGTCTTTCAAAATCTCTTGTGCATCATTCTAGGGCTAAGAATATCATTTTATTAGAGATCATATTCTAAATGGGGATATTGAAATTATTTTAATTAACACTGAAAATTAATTTGCTGATATTTTTACAAAACCCTCCTTGAAGAAAGATTTTGTCATCTTAGAGATTTCTTAAATATTGTTGCAAAATCATTTAAAATTATTGTTTTGTCCTAAAACTAATTTATTTATTTTATTGCACTGCATATATATTTTTAATTAATTTCTTTCCTTATATGCGTGCACCCTAATTATTACTATCATTTATTATGACTCTTCTTTGACAGCTAGTTACGTGTATCTCTGTGTGTCAGCCCCTCTTTTCCCTCTGATTCTCCCACCTTGTCCTTTCACCTTTCACATCCCATCTCTTCGTATTCCTAACTATTTTTCTTTTAAAAACTTTCCTAACTCTTTCTTTCTTTCATACTCCTTCTTTCCCAATGCCTCCTCGAAAGAATACTAGAAACAAGTTAAAGGGCATTGCCCATTGCCCAGTTGTTGTTGACTCCGAAAACTCCTCTTTAGCTTCTTCTCCTATTTCTTTTGATACCCATTTTTTCCTCTCTTAAGCGATCTGCTCCTCAACATCCCCATGGCGATTCAAATAAAAAATGCAAGTTTGATTTTGAGAGCACACTTGATACTAAAGAAGACTTCTAGAGTTCCTCAAATGAGTCTCTTTTTCAGAATCTCAAAGGCAAGACAAACGTGCATGGACACATTGTAGAATTGGATCTCCTCCTCTCTATTCACTATCCCATCAACGAGTTCTTTGAGCACCAAGGTTGGGCCAAAATCTTTTCAACTTCTCCCAAGGTTGTCTATGAACCTTTGGTCAGATTGTTCTATTCCAATATGTGTTCTTAAAACCCTTGTGAAATTGAAACCCTTGTTCTTGACAAAAGAATTTTTCTTGACTCTGACATCTTTGACGAAATTGTTAATATTCACTGCTCTTGTTTCTCTTCGCCTATGAAAAACTCGCAGCCCTTTGATTTGATGTTTCTTTTGATGATGCCAACAAGGCACTCATCTCCTCTTTCTCTGGACCATATCCTGCTAATATTGGTCCTAAGTATGTATCTTTTGATGCTAGGGTTTTGGCCCACACTGTGGCAACCACCTTCTCCCTCGTGTTGGGTCCCTTTCCACTCTATCCATTTAAAATACCTTCTTTACCTTTTGTCTGCTTTCTAAGAAAAGTATTAATCTATCTTTTTACATTATTAGTCAAATGGCCGACTCTACTCTTGACTCTCAAAACCTTTCTTATGGCATGATTATCTCACACATTTAAGAAGAAAAAAATGTGTGCCTGTTTGACATCCCTTCGATTTTTGTTAAGCAGTGTTATAATGTTAGGGCCTTAAGCAACATGGGATACTCTCTTTCAAATGCCTCCTGGGTCTCTAAGTCTGAACCTCCTTCTGGGCTTGTTCATGACTCCCCAGTTAGGCATCCTCTACAAAGTCCCAGTGTAACACCCCACACACATACAATAAGTATTTGTACTATACATATGAAACATGATATGGACTTTCAAATTAGCGCCAATTTTAAAAGTGTTTGCATTCTCGCGTTAAAAGGCGTCATGTGTATCTAAAGTTTAAGAAAGTTGCACGTATACATGATTTAAGTGTTTGCATCTCGCGTTAAAGGGCGTCATATGTATCTAAAGTTTAAGAAAATTGCGTGGATCGAGTTAAGGGGGTAACAATTGAGGTGCTTGTAGGACTTAGGAAGCTAGCAGGTGAGTCAGCTACTTGCTTAGCTTGAATTTGCGAGATAAACGGAGACGAGACCCGACGTCGAAATTGTCCAATTTTGATTATGAATAAAGCCCGAGTTAAGGAGGTATTTTTTTCGTGTTATAGTACTATAAGTGGGCTGTATTTACACCCCAACATGAAGGATTAAATAGGCCCAACAACATTCCATAACACTTGACTAATTAGGCCTAAAACAAAAGAAGAAAAAATCTGCAAATTAGACAGGCCAAGTCCATCAATTTAGGGACACATTTTGGCCCAAGTTTAAAGGTTAAGTTGCTGCATCACAAGCTCTATAATATCTACTTATGTGTTGCTAAAAATTGAAGCCAAGGTCGGCCAAAGTTGTACTTTAAAAGGGGTTAAAACAGCAAACAAATTCCACAAAACGTTTGAATACAATTTTCAGCTTCTANAACGTTTAGTTGGTTTTTCAAGCAGCTTCAAGAGACCTTAAGGCTTCTTTGAAAAGTCCTACACGTGAGGGTAAAGGCAAGTAGGTGTACCTATGGGTTTGGTATGGTTTCCCTATGAAAAAAACAAGAGAGTATATTGGTTGTGTTGAAACTGAAATTTCTGGATAGCATGTGTTGTTGATGTTGCTATGTGCTTTTCTTGTTCAATTAAGGGTTGTTTCTCTTCTTATTTTGCTGTATTATGAAGTATTACTTGTGTATTTAACAAAGGTTGAGTTGGTAGTGGTATAACCAGGTTATTTTACTGCTTTTACAGTCCGCAACAGTAAGGTTTTATGTGTTGTCAAAATTGTGTTCTTGATTGGAACTTGTGGGCTGATGTATGCATAGCTATTGCTCCACGTTTTTCATTGTTGATCTGGTACTTTCCTGAGATTGTTTGAAGGCTGATATTATGTGTAAATGTATGAATAATAGTTCGGTTAAAGTTGGGATAGGTTTGGAGTTACCGACGTCGAAAGATAGCGAAAAGATATAACGTTATGCTGTCCATTTGTATGCTGCGTAGAATTGTTGTGTGTCCTATTTTGTAGACTATTATAAGTCTTGTATGGTGCTACATTAGGCTGTAAATGATGTGTAGATGTTAATGTCCATTAGAAAATACAATTAAAGGCAAAACAGTGGGAAAATACACTCGGGTTTGTAGTTACACGCTTGCTGCCCGGGTGTTGTTTCTATGTGAAGCTGGGTTTCTAAGATGTGTCTATTGGTTCTAATGCTAGTTTTATTACTTACTATATTGTAGCTAAATATTTTTAGGAAGGAAAGGTTATTCCAAGGTAATAGCGAAGTCGTACAGCGAGGTATGTAAGGCTATTTGCTATCATTTTACTTGGCATGAATCCTATAGTCTTCCTTGGAACATAAAGGCACATACCAACTCTAACATGACTACTAGCTGTGTCGTCATTCTTTCACATGTTCTAGTCACCTTCATAGCTACATACTTATGTGTATACCAACTAACATGGGTTATTGTTGCCAAATAAAGTCCATAAGTTGTTACATCTCATACGCACTCCATTAATTGTGGAACGTACTCTCTTCATTGTTGTAGTATCTTGTATGATTATCTACATGTCATATGCTGCCTATACAGTTCTACAGTTCCAATAATGTGACCACTAAAAGATCATATCAAAGGTAATTGAAAGGTAAAGTATATTGCTTATAGATAGGTCGCAGCCCAAGGGGTGAGAGAGCCACCTAGCCAGGGTCGATCCTATCACGGGGGGCAGCCCGGGGGGGCTAGAACACTAGTGTAGCATAGGGACGAACCCGATACAATTTACCCCTGATCAGCTGGGTCTTTCATGGTATATGTTATGCACAAATTTCATAGTAAAGGTAACATGATATAAAGGACATAAGGCATATGATCCCACAAATTAACTAAAGGTGGTCTCTTATCATACATCAGTGCAGAGTTTTATTTGAGTTCTTATTTCATGTACAGTGTTTACTGCCTTACATATTCAGTAATTATCTCGTACTGACGTCCCTTACAGGGGACCTGCATTTCATGTTGCAGGTGGTAAATTAAAGGGTGATCATATTTTGTACTTCAGACAGCGTGGCCCTAACAGCCTAGTCATATGTTTTTCCTTTTGTCTTATTAGTGCAATATACTTTCTTAAAGGCATACTAAAGGTGGAATTCTTTATAATGCATATAGAAATCACATAGATACAGGTTAGTTCTCCTGAGCCTTATCGACAACGGGTGCCAGTCCACCTTAATGGGATTTGGGGCGTGACACCCAGTTCCCCTGTTCTCCCTGACTCCAAGCTTTTTGAGGACCACTTGAACAAAATCTGCAATATGGATGCTAAATTTGAGAATCTACATGATCTTCTTATGTCATCCCATTACAAGTTTGATGTTGTAACATACACTTTAAAGAAAATCAAGGTTGTCACTAAGGAAACAGGGACTGATGTTGGCAAAATTCGACAACACTTCATTCAAGTCATCAAAGAGACCATCAAGGTTGCTCAGAAGATACAGAACAACACTGATGTTATATCTACTACCCTGACCAACCAGTTCGACAATCTAAAGACTGCTCTTATTAATACTATCTCTTACTTCCTATTCCCTAGGGGCTAATTATGTTTTGTTGGTTGTCTTTTTTGTGTTTTGTTTGGATTAGCTAAGCATACTTTTATTATGGCTTTATTATGCTTAAAGTAGTATAATTCTATGCCCCTGTTATGGTATCTTTGTCACGCCCCGGGAGGGTACCCTAGACGTAACCTACACCTAAAGACTATTGCTAGTCCCCAAGCAAACCACTTGGCTCATCACATTCATTCAATCAACAATCTTACTGATTAGTGGAAGATAAAGAAGAATAAATAAGCACATCTCATCTAGTCTCAAAATAATACTATAAATAAACTGTTAGTAGAAAAAAATTAGCTCGCAAGTCTCAACATCAATATTCGGCTCTACTATATGAAGCCTCTATCACTATCAAGTGGTCCTGTCTACCTCAATCAAAATAAAGCTAATCAAATCTAACTCTAAAGCAAGATGAAATAAATATAACGAATCCTCCGAAGTAGGGAAGGCTCACTTATCAGCCGAATATCTCGAATCCTTAACGATGCGCCTATTGACGATCTCCAAATCTTGTATCTATATCATGAAACAATGCAGTCCCAGAGAGGGAAGTTAGTATGTGGAATGTTCTTGTATGTAAAATAGCTGAATGAAATCGAAAAAGGTAGAATAATATAGAAACAACAATCAACATCAAGGATAGTAAAAATCATTATGTCAAATGTCTATCTAAAGCAAGAATAAAAAATAGATAAGTGACCCATCAACCAATCAGCTCATCAATCAAATTAGACTCATCTCAGAAGGACTCATCTCTTCTCAACTCATATCATCTAAAATCATCTCATCTCATATCAACTAAGATTACTCAGTCTGAAAACTTTCTAGGAGTTTCTCTTAACCGACAACAACCACTTTGGAGCCAGGGGTCGTACAACAATCACACTGATGTTGCCATATCCATCCCATACTTGCCAGGTAAGGGATGAATATGATCTATAAGGAATCTGAATTCAGCCATCCTCTATTGATTTCAGGGATGTAAACTTGAGAGGGAACCATGAGATATAATGGTTCAATCCTCTCCTACGCTGGGCTGGCGTAGGTAATGAGTGCAAGTGGGACTCACTCTTACTTATTTTGGTGTTGTATACTCCTCCCAAGACTCAATGCTCGTAAGACTCCTCATCACCATCTCAAGTAGCCTCCCGGAGACACTCATCATCTCAATTGATCTCATGGAGACTCTTATCATCTAAATTAATCTCATGGAGACTCTCATCATCTTATTAACTAAAATTCAAGGGTCCTCTATTATTTCAGGGACTTTAACTCATCTCAATGAACTTAATTCTCATTTTAGAACTCAAGGACCCAAATCATCAATTAGAAGAAGTCGTTTAGACATTGCATCAAGGACTCAATTATAAAGACTCATAGGATCATCAAGCTCAAATAGATCAACCTCATACTCACATCAAGATTTTCATCAACATACTTATGTCAAGGCTCTAGACTCCATCCTAGGTTCATTTATGCATGCTTTCAAAAGTTAACATATAGGGTTTTTATACAATACTCGTGAAAAATATTCAATTCAAGAAAATAAGTTTATGATGATCATCAACATATGAAAATACATGTAGTAAATATGATTTCTAAAGAAAATAATCAAGAATTATGCATGTAGACTCAAGAACCTTCAACTCTCATCTAAGACCATCTATGAGGCACATGAGAAAATAATCTCATATTTTCATTTAGCCTTACATACCTGGAAAATTGACATTACTATTGAAATTTGATGAATACTAGTTTTCTTGGAGAAAATCCTTGATCTTGGTAGTTCTTTTAGAGTGGAAGAACTTGGAAAGACATAGTTTGAAGAGGTTCTCTTTGATTCTTGAATTCTTGATTTAGAATCTTAAGAGTTCTTGATGAAGAACCCTAATTCTTGAAGAAGAAAAATCAATAAATCCTTTCTTGGGATTATTGAATTCGTTTTCTTGAAATCCTAGATTATGATTTCAGATTTTATTAGAGATTCATGAATAGATAAAGAAATTTGGGTTGGATAGATTGAAATTTATTAAGAATAGCTCACCTTGAGGATGAATCTTGAAAGTTAATCCTAACTTGACGACTTTCTTGATGATTCTTGAGTGTTTTATGTTTAAGAGTAAAGAAGAGGATTTTTATTATGAAAACTGACGTTTTATGCATTTTGGGACCTTAAATAGGACCTTCAAAAGTTTTAGGATAAAAGTACCCTCAAAATAAAATAGAAAACATCATTTAACTCATCCAGTAATGGTCCGCGTTAGGTTCGTAATGTGGAGCCGTCGTGCACCTTTAGACAGCTCTACAGGTCTTCAGTAAAATGGTCGTAACTTTCTACTCTGAACTCTGCTTAAGGCGATATTAAATATGTAGGAAAGCTAATTCAAATACCTTCGATATTATAGATTATGGGTCACATAGCTCATTATACATTAGGAGATATGGTCATTTGAAATTGACCTTTTCATTGACTCATAAGAAAACTTAGTTGCTAGAAATTCTTTGGACTTGGCTTGATTCAAAAGATCTCTTATTTTTGTTTATTCAACTTAGGAGGGGTTGAGAATCTATCAGAATGTCCCTCAAATTAAAATGATAATTTCACTTTGAAATCTAATCCTCGTCAAAAAAATTGAAAAAAACATAAGTGTACATCCACGACAGGTCCGCGTCGCGGCGTTGTCGCGCATCCACACTGGAATATTATTTTGATGATGATTATTGTTGGAGCCAAAAAGGATGCCAGCACTCACAACAAAAAGGAAAGCACAAGGACTTGACACAAAATAGCAACAATCAAGATATTGTACCGATAGTCTAAAAGGAAAGAAATCAATATAGTGAGAAAAGGACAAATCAAGACTGAATCTAGAATCAATCAAGGATCTCAATCTGTTAGAAGATAAAAGGAAAGGAGAAATCAGCATCCAATCAAGTCTGGAAGAAAAGGAAAGAAGATATCAGTACCAAATCACCAAATCAAGATCAAATAAAGAAGGATATTATCAGCAGAGCAAATCGACGAAGAAATCAAGATACAAGATCTACAGATCAATAGGAAGATTTCTCTATCAAGAGTCTTCAATCTTATTCTTGGAAAGAGGATTCATCACTACCTCTATCCAAGGATCAACTCCCTTAGGATGTTATCTCTTCTATTATAAAAAGAGGCATCGAGGATATCTCAAGCTTATACAAGCCTACTTCCTTCACAAGCATCTTTGAAACTCTTCATCCTTAAGAAATTCATTGTAATCTTCAGTTTACTATGAAAAAGAAAAAGAGAGAGAAAAAAAAGAAAAAATTGAAAGAGAGGATTGTATCAAGAAAAGGAAAAACAAGAAAAATATTGAGAGTTTTAGTTTAAGCTCCTATTCCTTTGTAACCACCATTTTTTGAAGATTTGAAGAGACATCCCTAGTGACCCAAGGGGACTAGACCTAGGATTCACAATGAATCCAAACCAGTATAAAAATATTTGGTGTTGAATTTTTCTTTTACACACTTTAATTTTTTGCAAATTGTTTTATTGTTCGTAGTCGACTATTACTTAAGCTAGCTGTCTATCTGGTCTAGCATTTTTAAATTAAATTAAGGAAGAAAATTCAATTCACCCCCCCCCCTTCCCTTTTTACACTTGCAGCAAGTACGTCACTTGCCAGCTACATGCCTAAGGAAGACCTAATTTATCATAATTTTAATATTTATATGACTTAAAATAACTTATTAGGACATTACTCACTCAGTTTCATATAAATTGTCAGTTATGTTATTTTTAATATTTATTAGTTATTAAGTTAAAGATATTTAATTTTATTTATCCAGTTTAGGAAGAGATTTGTTTTATCCTACTCTCACTATTTACATGACTTAAAATAATTGATTGGAGCGATATAGTAAAATCATACTTGAAACAATTGAGAAAATGTCTTATTAGGGGTAATGTTGTAAAATCATAGTTGAAGTAGCTAAAAAAATATAATCAACACTTGACGCAGATGCATCAATAAAGCATTTGCGATAAAAAGATTAAATTAAAAAGTTCACGAAATATTTTTATGGGTCCTATATGATAAAGGAGCAGAAGTAGGTAGCTCAAGTAGGCATGTCGACGAAGAGCTGCCGCTTTGGAGGATTCTGATTGGTTTGGTGGTGGTAAAGGGGCAAATCACAGTAAAATCTTTTATTATAGGTAATATTGTAAAATCATATTTGAAGCAGCTAAAGAAATATAATCAAGCACTTGAAGCAGACACGTCAATAAGCAGTTGCCATAAAAAGATTCAATTAAAAAGTTCACGAAATATTTTTATCGGCCCTATATGATAAAGTAGAAGCAGACAGCTCAATCAGACATACAGACAAAGATCTGTCCGCTTTGGAGAATTCTTATTGGTTTGGTGGCGGTAAAGGGGCAATTCACACTTCTTCATATATATATATATATATATGAAACAGTTCCAATGAAAATATGTTTTTTGTAAACAACAAGTTAATATATTTTTGAGAATGTTAGACAGTTTCTCACACACTGAATTTCTTTCTCCTCTATAAGATTTTTATCATCGTGTATATGACTAATTCATCTGCAACTTTCATCAATTCAAAATTGCGCTATAAAAGTTTGGCCATTATTATGAGTCCTTAGAACTATTGGTATGAAATCAAATTTTTCATACTCTTCTTCCTTCACTTTTACCTTTATAAGTTTTATTTGAATATATCATCTTATATAACTTAATTTTAATTGTAAAAAAAATTGAAAAACGATACATGCAATGTTGTTTATCAATGGTGTGAATAGTTTATGAATATACTGGAGATAAAGTTAGGCAAAATATATCATTCATAGAGACACTAGAGTATGAGGCGATTTTTAACATTTTCAAAATACGTATAATCATTTTATAAAAGCTTTCAATGAGTTATGGACAAGATTAATAAGTTTTTACTATTGAATAATATAAGTTTATTTCAATAAATATGGAATACACGTATAACATACATCCTTAGAACTAGTATAAATTGAAATGAAGGCAGTACTTGATAGAAAATTTAAATTTTTTCCCCAAATTTTGTTTAATATTTTACTGAAAACTGTTTGCTAGACACTAAACAAATGTTTTAGTTTAAACTCTCCTAGTTGTAATCTATTGGAAACTAGACTATCTTGTGTTGACTTTCCATAATTCCGAATTAGTTGATTATCACAAACAATTTATAAATAATTTCTTTGATTGAATCTTTAATTTCTTCTTTTCTTCCACGGGATAAGTATGTAGGAATTGATGCTTATATTTGTTTTTTAGTAATTTTTTTTAATTTTCCATTTGATGTCCGATACATGCAGTTGAACTCAATTAAATATACATGGAGAAGTCCCATTTTGGGTATAAAATGTTTCCTTATAAGAACGACTTCGGACCCAAGAAAATTCAAATCTGAGACATCTGATTACACATGAAGAAATATTTATTACTATCTCACAAGCATGCATGGTTGGTTTTTATGAAAACTCCATCACCCTGTTCCTTAAAATTGGTTCTTTTCAGTTTTTTTTAAAGCCAGAACAAAACTAGTGTTTCATTCATTATTAAACACTTACTGTGGTAAACCTCCACAGCCATATTACACATTACACCTATGGGATGCCTTTATTTCATACATAGAGTACCTGTAGATTCAACAATTAGGAAACAACAGACATGATTTTCTGGGAATCATATTTGGACTCTCCTTCACAAATAAATTCTCCGTCTGCGTTGTAGTAATAACATCCTTTTTTTCCTGCGCAGCAATTGGTGCATAGTTGCTCAACTTTAGGCTTTTTATTTTCTGAAACTGGGCAAATTCCTTTGACAATTCGAAGGTCACAGTACAGGGGACAAGCCTTGGGATTTTCAGGGTCAGATTCTCCTTTACAAATGAAAGATCCATCTTCACCAAAATAGCTACATCCTTTCTTTCCTGAACAACAGTTAATGCATAATCTGTTAAAATCAACTTTAGGATTTTTATTTTCTGATAGTGGGCAAATTCCAGAGACAATTCGAGGGTCACAATTCAGAGGACAAGCCTTGGGATTTTCAGGGTCAGATTCTCCTTTACAAATGAAAGATCCATCTCGACCAAAATAGCTACATCCTTTCTTTCCTGAACAACAGTTGACGCATATTCTGTTAAAATCAACTTTATTACTTGTTTCAGGACGTGGACAAATCTCATAGGCAAGTCGAGGGTCACAATTCTTGGTACAAGGCTTGGCATCTGCATGTTCCACATGGCTTATCATTCCTGCCATAAAACATATATAGTCAAATAAGTTTGGGCCTACATTAATTTGTTTCCGTGCTTTAAATTTAAAAGACAACACCAAAAAATAAATTTGTTCTTTTTTATAAACACAAGACAATAGATTTTGCATAATGAAAAAGTTTAACTGTTTGACGGACTTATGAATATTCAATATTAAGAGAAACAAAATAGAAAAGGAACAAAAAGGTAAATGACAGAATAGTGATGTGGGTTCATGATAACCCTGATTGTTTCACAAGGGAACCGCTAAGATGAAAAAGCTTTAAAAATATTGCTTGACTATAAAAATGAATAACTATCAAAAGAGTAAAGATGAAGAAGAAAGAAAAAAAAAAAAGGGAAAAAAAACTTACCAAAGAAAAGAAGGAGAGCAAGATAACTAACTTTGTGAATATCCATACTCAATATCTCAGTGTTAGTTGGTATTATTTCTTTCTGGGTGCAAAGTGTCTGTATCCTCTCCACCTACTTATAGCAGAACAGAGATCTAATAGGATAACGCATGAAAATGACTTGACTTTGTTTGTTTCTAATAATTGTAGTAATGTTAATTAATTATATGCATACGTGGCTGTAGTAATCTTCTAGGTTATTTTTACTTTTTCACCTATTTTGCAATGGCTAGAGCCTACCTATAGTGACTGCAGGCACTGATAGTTCGGTTGTCTTGTCGCTCGTTTGAAAGATATGCAATATTACATGCCTAGTTAAAGTTGAAAGATGAGTTTAGCAGTAAAGTCTTAGTAAACGTCCTCGGAATGGAATTTTGACAATTTCATTGGCTCCGAAATGGCCAAACTAGACCAGAAGCATGTTCAGTTAAAGTACTAAGATTTTCAGTGTGAGTATATACCGGATTTTGCATTTTAGTCTTCAGAATAGGTAAATAGTTTACTTTAATCAACATCCTTGGTAAACATGCCCGAATGGAAATTCTGATATTGTGGTTAGCTCCAAAATATTGAATTTGGTTTAGAACGACCTTTCATTCGATTCCTGAGGCTTCCAAGTGCGTTTTTAGCCCCTCCGTTGAAATTAAGTAATTTTAAAGTTAAAAAGTGGAACCCACATTTGCTTATAATGACTTTGTATGGAAATTTCAAGTGCACCATAGGATCTGGAATATCGAATATGGTTACATAGTTTTTTAGTGTGGTTTGGATTTCGAACGAGTTCTGAGCCCCCATCAGAAAAATTAAACTGAAAGAAATGAAAAAAAGACCAGCTAGGCATCTGGTGCGGCTGCTATAACGACCCAACGCTTGCTATAGTGAGATCGCTATGGTGATCCTAACACCACTATAGCAACAACCGTCTCTTTAGGTGTGGGTCGCTATAGCGACATTCTTAAGGGTCATATATACGAGTTAATTTCCAAACTCGTCAAAGAAATGGTAAAAACCTTCCATAATTGTATCTTGCTTGATTGTGATTTGATTTAAGTGGTTCAAAAGGCTAATCTGTCTATTTATTTTAGGAAAATATCATGGGACTGCTGAAAATAATTTTGATGTGTTGTTTGAGGTAATTCTTGTTTATTTTTACTGCTATGTTATAGTTTCAGTTTTGGAAACTTTAGAAATTAATTTCTTATCCGTTTTGAGTCGTATTTTAATGATTTTTGGGTCTATCTTGTGTATTTTTCCAAGACATACAATATGGTATAGTTGAAATCTTTTAATTGGATTTCATTTGAGATGGAATTAATGGAGTTATTATTTATCCATGTTCTTGGTCTGAAATGAGTTGTCATCTCATAATTTGATATTTGAAGAACCCAATTGATGTATTTCTCTATTTTGAAAACTTGACGACATTTGGAGATTGTTCGAATAGGTTTAGTACTTGCGAAGTGAATTGGAAAGCACGTGATCGATGTCCAGA
>DF362179.1:30504-42451 GCA_000787875.1 Solanum virginianum
TTTAGACTGAGTTGAATATGTAAAGTTTGTATGAATATCCTAAATTGGGGACAAAGACATGGCTTAAAGTTCGTACATGTTGAATATGATTATGTTAGTTGCTACTTGTTATTATCTAGATATTGTTGGCATGTTGAGGGAACGTGATGTGCTGTCAAAATACAACATATTTAATGCTTTAAACTTAGAATTTTATGTGTTCTCAATGCAACATTTATGATTTTTATGTGTTTTTGGTGTTTATTTTGCAAGAAAGCAGGTTGGCATGATTTTGGTGGAAATTGCAGACTTTTCTAATTTTTGAGGGTTTATGAGACCCTCTATGAGTCATAGGGCCTTCTACGAGTCGTAGAATGGGTTTCATGGAGATTTTCAGTGAAGTTTGAAGATTTGAAGTTCATCCAGATGAGACCTCTTTACGAGTAGTAGATCACTCTACGACTCATATAGAGTGGTTTCGTGGAAAATTCCATTGAGATTTAGTGAAGGACCAGTTTATGCAGATGAAGTCTATGAGAAGACGATATGAGTCGTAGATCAAACTACAACTCGTAAAGTAAATCTATAGCAGTGAAGTTTAAGATTCAAGAAGTTGAACACGAGACCCCGATTAAGATCGCAAACTCAATTATGAGTCGTAAATGCATGTCGTAGGAGTCGCCAACTAGCTTTTCTATTTTTTATGACTTATTTATAAATACTGTAAATAGTATAATTAGGTTATTTTTAGTAAACAATACAACAGAATAGAGAAAGAACGTCATTGGAGATTATTTTTAGGGTTTTATACTTTGAGACAAAATATTGGAGAGGAGAATACACTTGTGGATTCATTGTGCCTTTCAACCTTGTGATTCTTAATACAAATTGGATTTGCTTGTTCTTAAATCTATTTGGGTAAGTGGTTAAATATATTTTCTCAATTCATAGTATCTTTGTCTACCCATAGCATTAGTAGTTAAACCCATAACTTAGGATTGTGGAAACCATGAAGATCTAATCAAGCCCAAATAATTTGCAATTCTTGGAATTGGTATTTACATGTATTAATCAATTCTCTTCGTATTACATGTTTCTAGTGGTGGCCAACATTAGAACTTGCCTTGTGTTACCTTCTCAATCCAGGTGGTAATGTATAGGAAAAGAGATTGGTTAATAAAATTCGATGATGTATTATCGTCTAATCAACCAAATTAGACCAAAGGGAGTTTGACTGTGACTATGGGTAATGGTTAGTAATGCACGCTATGGAGATGGTCCAAGTCACATAGTGAAATTCGCCTTTAAATTTTGACCAAATAACTTGGTGAACTTAAATTACCGTCATACATGCTATACTCTAGTCGAGAATTGGGTTATTTGGGGATGTTGAGTTAGTGAATCATGGGGAATACAATACCCAAGTTGCTCTCCGTTATTGATTGTCTCCCATTTTAGTTAGTTTAGTTTAATTTCATATCAATCATTAACACCCTTCCCTCCTCCCCCCCCCCCCATTTTGGGGAATTGATTTGTTTAATACTTGAATTGTTTATTAGTGAATCGATTTGGAAAGTCTTCGTATTCTCTGGGATTCGACCCTTACCTTGGTTAGGTTTTATATTTGACAACGACCGTTTTATTCTCCAAAAGAGAGGTGTAACTTGGGCATGATTAGAATATGTGAATAACTTGTTGATTTTATGTTGTATCTTGGTTGTCTGGACTGATAAGATGAGTATTTGACTTGTTGAGGATCTGTGCGGACTAATATACTGATTCTTTGTTGTATACTGATCAATTGTTGTACTTTAAATTATTTGCGAGTTGACAAAACTATTGGTTGATATGGTGAGCATGCCCTTGACTACTATATTCACTGTCTCCTGCATTGTGCTTGTTGTTATCGCCGGGCCTTAGTTTAGGCTTAGGATAGTGATGCTTTAGACCTATAAAGTTCATAGACAACTATAATTGTATCTGGTGCGACTTGAGAAGCGTAGATCCTTATAGAACAGACTAGCAGACCACAATATGTAGAGTTGTGACTTAGACAAATTGTAATATGCCAGGAGCCAATTACTCTTTCTATTGGCTAGTCTTCTGCATTGTTCTCGCAGCACATTAGATTCGACTCAGATATAAAGGGACCCATGGCGTCATCCTAACAATTAAAGTGAAGTCTCTTCCGGCCAAAAGCCTAAGATTGACTACATTTGATGTCACGATCAAAAATGTAGGTGTAATGAAACTTACCTAATCCACCAAGACGAGTCATCCCAAAACCCAAACAACTTAACAATATGATATGTTGTCAAAATACAACATATTTGATGCCTAAAACAAGGGATTTTGTGAGTTCTTAATGCAACTTTTTATGGTTTTTATATATTTTTGTATTGTTATTGTATAAAAGGTAGGTTGACATGATTTTGGAGAAAAATTGTAGATTTTGCTGAACCCCAGGACATACGAGCACACCTATGAGTCATAGCTCAAGCTACAAGTTGTAGCCCAAGCTATGAGTCATAGGGTGACCTCGTAGCAAGCAACAAAGACAAAAAATCAGAAATCTGCTAAGTAGAGGTCAGCCTTACGAGGCCATCCTACTAGTCGTAAGTCTTCAAATGACTAGTATAGGTGGACTCGTAGCAGGAAATAGAGAGCCAAAACTTTGGACTAGAAACTAAAGGCCTAAACTACGACAGGAGCATATGAGTCCTAGCCCAAGCATTATACCGATCAAACTCCAGCTACCCATGTCATTTTTCAGTGAGTACTCTGGCGAGGATACTTTTTCTAGGGTTTTCAACATCTTTTTCTCTCTACTTTGCATCGAATCATTTCTTCTTCCATTGGGTAAGCTTCTTGATTAATTCTTGAGCACTATTTTGATGAGTTTTATTCTTGAGATGATTATGTGTTGGGTTTAATCATAAGGAGTCATACCCATGTGATGAAGTTTCTATTTAGAGATGAAATGTAGGGTTTGAGTGCTTTGAAAATGTGTTATGAGTTGTGCCTTGTCGAAAATCTTATGTGGGTGGTTGTAACTGTAAAAGTGATGGTCATATGAGTATAGTGCTAAATTGTTTCTGATTCTTGTGAAAGTTATTATCGGAATTGGATGTTGGAAATTAGGGGTGTGTTTTTAATATGCCACATCTTGTTAGCCTTACTTGAAAGCGTATGAATTCCTCTTGCATCTCTATGGAATATTTTGTTGATGCCAAGTGTGAGTTTGGAGATGAAATTGTCTTTGGTTTTGCTTGATGTAATGTGGGCTTGACTTTGAATTTTGAGGGTCATTGTTGTTTGGGGTTGACATTCTTTGATGTTGAGATTCTATGTGTATCTGTTGGTGCTATAAAGTTTGCTTCGATGTTGTTTAATTGTTGCTTTCATCCATTAATGGTTCTTGTGGAAAGGTTGTAGGTGTTAGAACCCATATGTCCTTAATTAGATCGATTAGGAAAAGTTTGGGACCTAAAGTGGAATTTTTGAAAGTTGGAGTCTTGAAGAATTTAAGTTGTGCCCACTTGATTGGTGTTGAGTTTTAATTGGGCCAAGTGTGGTGTGGACCAACACTTGGCAAGTCTTGGAAATATATATATTTATATATAAGATCTTTACTTCTTTCCTTAACTTTTAACACTTAGTAAATATTCAAGAAGAGAAAAAAAACCAAACGTTGAGCAACCTGAAGAGAAGCTCTCGGCTTCACCAAGAAAAACCTGAAATTCTTTTCAAGCCACTTCAAAATTATTTTATTAGTATAAACCTCCTATATTGAGACCCCTAAGTAGATTGAAGGTGTTGTTGGAGCAAGAAAACATTTCTTTTCTCTTCTTTGACAATCCTACCACATTTGTGGAGTTGAAGTAAAAAAGTAAGATTTAATCTTGTTTTATGTGTTATAAAGGTGGTATGTATGTTGTAATATGTTAAATTGAAGGAAAATCATGAAATATTGAATGTTGGGAGTGAATTGTGGGTGTGTAGTGTTGATCAAATGGGTATGGGTATGTGGTGTAGTGTGGTGTTGTGTTGGAACTATGAATTAGTGCTTAATTAGCATGAGATGATCATTGTAGGGTGAAAGAAGGATTGGAAATCATCCATATGTTCATGAAGTATGTTAGTCAAATTCTTGAACTATTGTTGAGTAATGATACATAAAGCTATTCTTGTTATATTGTCATTTGAGTTGGTTATTAATTTTGTTGGACTGTTGTTGTTTTTGTTGTTGATTGAGCTGATTTAAATTCTCAGGGTAGCCTATTTTTAAGGGGAAATGCTGCCAAAATATTTGTAGAATTAAGGGCAAAGTTGGAATTTAATGCCCAAAAAATCTTTAGCTAATTGTTTGACATCGTTATGAATTATTTGTAGACTTTGGGCATCCTGAAGCATAAGTTGGAGTTAGCTTGCATTTGGATTGTTTGGAGAGTGTTTGAGGTATGTAAAACACCCCTTTCCTTTTGGCAGGACTTAGCTAAAAATAGGTTATGATATGAGTGTCGAGCGAACCCTATTCTCGCAATCTGAGCTTGTATATGATCCATATTTGTTCTTTGGCATTCTTATGATATTTTATCATAATCTTGACGCCTATGTTTTTTGAAATTTGTAAGTTGCTAGAATATGTGAAAATTTGATTAATTTTGCAAGAATTATGTCTTAATGATTTTAGAAACTATAAATGTCCGTAATTTGATAGAAAGCTCGGATTGCCTTGAAATGGTTTTGAGATTCCTCGTAGGGGTTGTATGATCTAGTATGAATATGTTCTTTGTAAGTTGGGCCAGTTTGGGTCTCCACCCGATCGTGGATCCCGCGATGCCCTTTTATGCGATTTTGGTAATTTTTGAAAGAAATTTTAATAAGTATTATTCTAAATTCTAATATAATTATTTTACTTATGTTTTAGATTTATGCATATGATTACTCACTACTCCGCTCGTGCCCATTATGATATCGTTCACCGGTTCCCAGGTCGATTGATTGTCGTGCGCATTATAATATACTTCGGTGTTAGGCTGTGTTTGGTTGTGAGGACAGGGATGGCGATATGTAATGCTTGGGTCACTGCCTATTATGTCATGTTTGGTGTTAGGCTGATTTAGGTGAAGTTCGGGGACGACGATACGTAACGTCCGACTCACCTATGTTATTTTTGTATTATGATATGTAAGAAAGGGATGGCGATACGTAACGTCTTGCTCACTTATCCTATGTTTGATATGTGACAGAGATTTCAGAGATTTGAACTTTCTAGTGTTATGCTGTGGTATGGCGCGAGTTTTGGAGTTCGCCATAGTTCCTGTGCGTTAGGCATGACTTGGTATTTTGAAAATAAATATTTGGATGTTTTGGATATGCATTTGCTTCTTATATTTTAACTTGAATACTACTCAGATTTATATTCTGTATATTCTGCTTTATATACTCGGTACGTATTTCGTATTGACCCCCCTTTCTTCGGGGGCTGCAACTCATGACCTTATATTCTATACATTCTGCTTTACATACTCGGTACGTATTTCAGACTGACCCCCCTTTCTTCGAGGGCTGCATTTCATGCCCGCAGGTACCGACGTACAGTTTAGTGACCCACCAGCTTAGGACATCGTTCTGCTATTAAAGTGCTCCCCTTACTTCGGAGCCTACTTTTGGTACATATACGTGTTCGTTTATTTGCATATACGCTTATTCGAGGGTACGATGGGGCCCTGTCCCGCCCTATGATTCGGTCAGTCTGTTTAGAGGTCTATGGATGTGTATATATATGTGGGTCGTGCCCAGTCTGTACGATTAAATGTCTATGATGTGTATGTTGAGCGATTTTAAACGCCACGGTGGCCTTGTCGGCCCCCATATATATATATAATGGTCTCTGTTGGTATTTTATGAGCGCAAGTTTAATTTGGAATAGTCCGTAAAACAAAGGAAACTCTACCAAAATTTTTGTAAAAATAAGTCATCCGTTTGTAGTTCGGCTTTGTGATCGCGTTTGGGGGCCCTATTTGGGCCCTAGCCATGGCCCACGGGGTTGGGTCATGACAGAAGTGATATCAGAGCAGTTTGTTCTTGGAACATCCACAGATAGTGTCTAGTAGAGTCTTGTTTATCAGTGTGTTGTGCACCACATCTATAAACAGGAGGATACAGGATATTTAGGATGTTATTTTTTCTTTCTGATCTTTGATCAAGCGATAGAACTGCGTTATTAGGATGACTCTTTTCTGACAAAATATTCTATTTTCAGTGATGCCTCCGAGAAAGACCACAGCTGCTCGGAAGGGCAAGTCTGCATTGGTAGTAAGATGACCCTAATCTGACAGAATGTTTTGTTTTCAGTAATGCCTCTGAGAAAGACCCCAGCTGCCCGGAGGGGCAAGTCTGCAGTGGAAGGTGAGACCAGCCGAGCTCGGGTGACTACTAGGGCTCGTGCCCAGAGTGTGCCAGACATTGCACCCCCGACAGGCAGTTTAGCTACCCCGCCAGCTCCTGAGGTTCGAGTGCCAGAACCTCCAGCCTCTCAGCATAGTGCAGAAGTCGGGGAGTTGCGAGAGGCAGTCCAGTTATTGACCCAGCTAGTGGCTGGACAGGCGGACAGATAGAGCAGGGATCAGGGGGATGTGAAAAGCGGTACAACTTTTGACCCAGCTAATGGAAGGACAAGCCCACAAACAAAGGGCAGGCGGTGATCAGGTAGGCCGCCGTGACAGCTCATGGGCTCGTGCTTTTCTGGCATGCGAGCAATTAGAGTTCTTTAGGTCCAAACCCGTAGAAGATCCCCATGAGTTCGTCCGACAGATGCAACAAACCCAGCGGTTTACTGGTGCGTCTGAGACAGAATTGGTGGAGCTGGCATCCTACCGACTGCATGATATTGCAGCTAACTGGTGTGAGTCATGGATACTGTCTAAAGGAGAGGGTGCCTCTCCAGCCATTTGGGGCGAGTTCACCGAAGCATTCCTGGCCCATTGTCTACCCCAGGAGGTGAGGCGGGCCAGAGAGGGCAAATTCCTGCTGCTAAAATAGCGGGGCAGGTTAGTTTGGGAATACAACTTGGAATTTGATTCAGTAGCTAGATATGCACCCGCACATGTTGCTAATATGACTGACCGGATGCACCCGTACATAGTGGGACTAGACCCGTATTATATCGACAGTTACTTAGTGATGGCAGCCCAGATCGGCATGGATATTTCTCGTATTCAGGCCCATGCCCAGGGCATGGAAGACCATCGCAGGAGACATCAGACTGATAGAGTGGAGGACAGAGGTCAGCCCAAGAGGGCTAGATCATCCGATATGTAGGGGATTATCGAGACAAATAGCCCCAGTAGCAGCAGGGTAGATACCCTTCTCAATCAGCATGGGGTACACCCCTGCAGTTCGCTAGTAGGAGGTTGGAGGGGCAGGCTATTCGAGGGTAGGTCCGAGTTCCAGGGTTGCAGGTTCACAGCCAGACAGATGTTCCGGTAGTCATCTGAGACCACCCAGACCTCCATGTTCTTATTGTGGGAGATAGCACCCCGAGGAATGTTTTTGAACCACCAGTGCTTGTATTTTATGTGGTCAGCAAGGCCACCAGATGAGGGACTGTCCAGTCAGAGTTGGTGCAGAGGGGTCAGTTTAGTCTACCGGGTCAGCCGATGGTTCATCATCAGTCTCGATAGCTATGCGCCCTGAGGGGCAAGGTACGTCAGCACCAATAGGTCAAGGTAGGGGTCATGGTGGAGTTCTCGGTTCCAGCGGTCCTTTGAATCGCACTTATCTATTGTCCAGCCGATTGGACCAGGAGGCATCACCGAATGTTATCACAGATAGCTTATTAGTTTGCTCTCGAGATGTATACATATTGATTGATCCTGGTTCTATATTATCGTATATCTCTCCTTTGGTTTCTAATAAATTTGGGTTAGAATCTGAGCCGAGAGAGCCGTTTGAGGTAGCTATACCAATAGGAGATTCTATTATTGCCTGTCGCGTCTATAGAGATTGTCCAGTATTTATCTGTGCCCATTGCACTAAGGCTGACCTGGTAGAGTTAGACATGACAGATTTCGATGTGATTATGGGTATGGATTGGCTAGCTTTTTGTTATGCTAAGGTTGATTGTCAAAAGATGATAGTCCAATTCCAGTTTTTGAGAAAACCAGTCTTTGAGTGGTCAGGCAATATTGCATCGCCAAAGGGTAAATTTATATCATACCTTAAGGCGAGAAGAATGATCAGAAAAGGTTATATTTATCATCTGGTTCGTGTGCATGATTTAGAGGCAGAGGCACCGACCCTTCAGTCAATTCCAGTCATCAGTGAATTCCCAAATGTATTTCCAGGTGAGCTTCCAGGCCTTCCTCCCGAGTGAGAGATAGAATTTGCTATAGATCTGCTGCCAGGCACTCAACCTATTTCTATTCCTCCGTATAGAATGGCACAAGCAGAATTAAAGGAATTAAAAGAACAGCTGAGAGATCTGTTGGAGAAGGGTTTTATTCGCCCGAGTACATCACCCTGGGGAGCTCCCGTATTATTTGTGAGGAAGAAAGATGGATCGCGGCGGATGTCCATTGATTATCGACAACTGAATAAGGTAATGATAAAGAATAAATACCCCTTCCCCAGGATTGACGACTTGTTTGACTAGTTGTAGGGAGTTAAATGTTTCTCGAAGATAGACCTATGGTCGGGTTACCACCAGGTGTAAGTATGGGAGGAGGATATTCCCAATACAGCGTTCAGAACTCAGTATGGGCATTATGAATTCAGAGTTATGTCCTTTTGGGCTGACGAATGCTCCAGCCATATTCATAGATCTTATGAATCGGGTGTTTAGACCATTCTTGGATATGTTCGTGATTGTGTTTATTGATGAAATTCTGGTCTATTCTCTGTCAGAGGAGGAGCACACGGATCATCTGAGGATGGTGCTTGTCACACTTCGGCACCTGAAATTATATGCAAAATTTTCTAAATATGAATTCTGGCTATCTTCGATGGCATTTCTGGGTATATTGTTAGATCTGATGGCATCCGGGTGGATTCCCAGAAGATTAAGGCCGTAAAGAATTAGCCTAGGCCTAAGATGCCGACAAAGGTACGCAGCTTCCTAGGATTAGCTGGTTATTATCGGAGATTTGTGGAGGAATTCGCTTTAATTGCAGCGCCTTTGATGAGGCTAACTCAGAAGGGAGTGAAATTCCAATGGTCTGATGCTTGTGAGCGTAGCTTCTAGTTGCTGAAAGAAAAAGTGACTACAGCTCCAATTTTGACTCTTCCCGAAGGTCCAGACGGATACATGATTTAATGTGATGCCTCTGGTGTTGGGTTAGGGTATGTATTGATGCAGCATGGCAAAGTGATAGCTTATACTTCCCGATAGCTCAGAAAATATGAAAAGAATTATCCTATGCACGATTTAAAGTTAGCTGCGATGATTCATCCCTTGAAGATAGGGAGACATTATTTATATGGGGTTCACGTTGATATTTATACTGATCATAAGAGTCTCCAGTACATCTTTAAATAGAAGGAGCTAAACTTGCGGCAACGGAGGTGGTTAGAATTGCTGAAAGATTATGATGTTAATATTCTCTATCATCCTGGGAAAGCTAATGTTGTGGATGATGCACTTAGCCGCAATTCTATGGGTAGTTTAGCCGACAAGCCTTCAGAGAAGAGAGAGATGTTTCATGAAATTCATCAGCTGGCTAAACTTGGAGTTCGTTTGGGTGATTCTAGAGATATTGAGGTTACTGTTCGAGGTATGGCTGAATCTTCCATTACAGAAGAGATTAAGTAGCGTCAATATAAGAATCCTGTTCTAGCTCAGTACAGAGACACAGCCCTGAAAAAAGGAAAGACCCCATTTGAACTCTCCTCCGAGGGGACATTATTATTCAGGGACAGGTTGTGTGTACCAGATGTTGTGGGTTTGCGGCAACAGGTTATGGGCGAGGCACATTATACTAGCTATTGTATTCACCCAGGGTCGACGAAGATGTACCATGATCTCAGATGCTTATGATGGAATACACAGCAGCTTGGCAAGTATGCCCCTTACATGGTCCGTGATTTTTATGCCACTTATCTTGCTACACTTGCCTAGGGCTGCCAAAGAACAAGAAGCTGATTGAGCAGCCTAGGTTATGAGTGGTGCCAATCTGGGGTTAGAGAGTTCCTATTTCGAAGGAGACTATTTGATGGATTCAGTTAGGGCCCACCTATAGAGTACCTCAGTCCACCGCAGAGTACGATAGTCGCATTCAGAAAATGAGAAGAGCGGTGAGTGAGAATGATGTCAGGGCCAAGACCAAACTGCTACAGTGGATAGCTACCCAAATATGTGAGGAAGGGTTCGAGCCGATGTGGGTTACAAACCACGCAGATCCTATAGTAAAAGCCCACATCTCTTTCTGGGTCAAATTTTGGTGGTCCATTATCCGTTGGCGTATCCAGCCTACTTTCACGGATTATATTGGATTGAGATATGTTGTTAGCCAATATTCTAGCTGGTTATGCGATAGATTAGGCCCCGATTATCTCCAAGCAGATCCACGAGTTCATCGTCTAGACAAATATCTCAATGCCATTCCCTGTTTTGATCTACCGATTATGTAGTGCAACATGTGTTCCTATAGACCCTCATTGGTACTAGCATATCGAGGCCACATGCACTATAGATCCCAGCCTATTAAAGGCTAATGAGAACTCGGTGGCCCTACCTCAGGCAACTCTTTTGACTATCTCAGATCCATTCCTCGTTGAGCCTCAGACTCAAGGTTCGACTCCAGTTGCCACCGATACTGCTCCAGCCACTACAGAGCCTACGCCAACTATTGATATTGAGCCTATGCTATCCTCTAGTACTCCAGCACTAGCTACATTCACATTACAGGTTGATTCTCATATTTTTGCTATTGCTTTTCAGGCACTAGTACGCAAGGTGGCTACAACGGAGTCCAGGCTACAAGTTTCACAACACAGGTCAGACCTTAGGTATCCAGATCGTTTCGGACTTAGAGGAGAGGATAAAGGCATTCGCCCGAGAGTTAGTTGATAAAAGAGTTAGTGCAGTGGATAGCCGAGTCAATGCTTTCGAGGCAAGAGTCCAGTGGAGGCTTGAGGGTGCTCGTCCTGCTAACACTCGCGCAGTGACACAGGAGTGGGCAAAATTTAAGGCCAACTTATTGTAGAAGTTAGTAACCCCTATTATAGTCCCGAATTGGCACCAGTGGGTGATGAGGTTTGTGATTGGTTAGCTAATCACCCGCATGCTCATAGAAAGAGGCCCCTCGAGACAAATAGCCTAGAGTTAAGCCAGAAAAGGCCTAGACCTGATGAAGGCCTAGACCCGATGACCCAACAACCATGGAGGAGGAGCTGATATTAAAGGAGGTGGTACAGGAGTGGATCCTGTTGGTAGCTATACAGAGGGATAGGGAGTAGCAACCTTCACATGGAGAGGGTACCTCACGTACAGCTGCGACCTAGATTACTGAAGAGGAGGTCGTGACCCAGACCCTATTAACCAGACAGATACCGGTGCTTAAGCACCATGATGTTTGACTTTAGACCCCCCCCCTCCGCCCTTATCTTGTATATATGGATACTTTGTTCTTTTTGTTAGACAAAATTTTTATTATGTTGGTTTTTAGATTTGTTTAAATGTTTTTATGTTGGATGTTGTTTTTACTTATATTTTGGATGTTAGTTTTTGATTTTTAATGTGTGTGTGTATACATATACATATATATATATATGTTATCGTGTTTGGTTTTTCATTCATGTCTTTACTATGAGGACAAAGTATTCTATTTTGGTGGGGTATGGGAAGTTATGGAATAAGGTGAAGTCTGAGTAGCCTCGAGTTCATAACTTCCTCTATTTTTTTATCCTAAGGTTTTCATGTCGTATTTCATTTTCCTTGTAGATGATGGCTGAATCTTCCATTACA